>PVLC010013449.1:7819-41800 GCA_004027655.1 Graphiurus murinus | reverse complement strand
AAAAAAAAAAAAAAAAAAAAAGAAATCCTAACTCCCAAGGTGATAGGATGAGAAGACTGAGTCTTAGGTGATTAGGTCCTGAGGGCAAATCTCTCCATAATGGGATTAGGACCCTTATAAAAAGGACCCCCCAAAGCCAGCCCCTTCCACCAGGAAAAGACAGGGCCAGGAGGTATCATCTATGAGGAAGAGGGCCCTTACCAGACCCCAAATTTGCCTGATCCGGGAATTTTTTTCAGTCTCTAGCACTATAAGAAATACAGTACTCTAGTTATATAACTAATAAATTATAATACTATTACTTATAACCCATACAGTTGTGCTATTATGTCAGAGCCAGTTGAAGGGTTCAGAGACATGAGCTTTATGAACAAGCATTGTAGGAGCACCTCCACCCTTTCACTACCTGAGGGCACAGGGAGACAGCGCCATCCATGAACCAACCGGGAAACGGGCCCTCACCAGACCTGGAATCTGCTGGCAATAGATCTCGGATTTCCTGGGTTCCAGAACAGAACGATCAGAAATAAATTTCTATTGTTGACAGGCCACCCAGCCTGTGGACTTGTGTTATAGTGGTCCAAAGAGACTAAGGCGGTAGAGCACACAAGGTCCTTCAGGATCCATCCCACAGGACCCCTGGCGTTCTCTTGGCGGTTGATTCTCCACATCGACCCCAGTCATATCTCTATCCCGTGTACCCTATCTTGCAGCCATTCCAAATACTTCCTGCTACTTCCAGGAAGCCTCATTCTGGCCATCTCTACATATGTCGCGCTCTGTGCCTGGAATGTTCTTCCTCAATGTCCACATCAGCTAACTCCCTGTACATCCTGCAGAATTCAGTGTGAGTCCCCTTCCTCAGAAAGCCTTCCAGCTCTCTGCAGCTTAGAGCATGCCTACACGCGCTCTGCCATAACCTAGCACCAGCCAGCCTTACACCGGGCCCTGCTTTTCTCACTGTCTGTCTCATCGCTAGATTGCAAACACATCTCTGAATGCCACGAGCTTGTTGCTACTGTGCTGCAGCTGCATGTGACCCATCCATTCCTCTAGATGCATCGTTATTAAAAGGACATTTTTAGCCAGTTATGGTGGCACACACCTGTAATTCAGTACTTAGGAGGCTGACGCAGGAAGATCGCAGGTTTGAGGACAGCCTCAGCAACTTAGCAAGACTCTCAGCAACCTAGTGAGACTCTATGTTAGAAACAAAAAATTTTTTTAAAAAGGGGGGGAGTTGAGGGAGTAACTTAGAGGTAGAATACCTCTGGGTCCATTCTCCAGTACCAGGAGAGATACATGACATGTTCCTTGAACTTGAAGAGAGATTCTGTGAAGCTGAAAAAGGATGCTATTCAAAGAAAAATAACAAAATGCATACCAGACATAGAAGGTTGAATGGTAGGTTGAAAAGATATGTCTAGCCAGAGCTATGAATATCACCTTATCTGGAAGAAGGGTCTTTTTTTTTTTTTTTTTTTTTTTTTGCGGTACTGGGGATTGAACTCAGGGGCATTCTACCTCCGAGCTACACCCCCAGCCCTATTTTTTATTCTTTATTTTGAAACCGAGTCTCACTGAGTTGCGGAGTGCCTCACTAGGTAGCTGAGGCTGGCCGCGAACCCGGATCCTCTGGTCTCAGCCTCCCGAATGCTGGGATTACAAGCGTGCGCCACCACACCCGGCTGGAAGAAGGGTCTTTGAAGATGCAATTATCTTGAAGATATTGAGATGAGATCATCCTGCCTTGCACCCAAGCAGGCCCCAGATCTCATGACAGGCATCCTTAGAAGAGACAATGTAAATGAAGGATCAGAAATGGAGACTTAGAGTGACGCTTCTGTGAGCTGGGCAACATCAAGGATGCTGGCGGCCAGCAGAAGCCTGGAAAGGAGGATTCTTGCTCAGAACCCCCCAAGCAATGCATCCCACTGACACCTGGAGTTTGGATTTCTGGTCTCTAGAACCAAAGAGAATCATTCCTATTGTTCAAAGCCACCTACAGGGTGGGAACTAGTTCCAGGCACCCTGGGAAATGAATGGACAGGATACCAAAAGAAAATAAGACCTCGCTTATTGCCCAAGTGCTTTGTGCATTTGTCAATTAATCTCCAGCCAGTCGAGCTGTGAGCTGCACCTCTTTCTTTGCACGCCCTTTCTCTAGCTGTCAGACTCCAATGCAACGATGTATACCTAGAGACACAATAAGTGCTCAGTAAATATTGACTGACAGAAAACTCTATTTTGTGTGATAAAGAAGAAGACACTACCACAAGCAGAACAAAGTGAATACAAGTTCAGAAATGTGTACCTTCCTTCCGTCTGAAAACAGAAGAAAAAAAAAAATCTGTCAGAATCAGGAGAGAACTGTCAAAAGTACATGATATCAAGTACGAAAATTGCAAAACGCAAGTCACGGTACAAGTTGTTTCGTGACAGTGTAAAAGCATAAATTTTTCATCGCCTTAGAAAAATAAACACCTACCGCTGCATCCAAATTACATGTGCCACTCCTAACACTTTAATCACATTCTGCATTGATCTCCAGTTGGAGAGAGAGAAGTTGGTAGCTGATATATTTAGAACAACTTAGGACATTAGCCCTGAAAAATGACTGTTTGCAAAAATAATTGGGCAAAAAGAGAGGAGAAAATAGATGATAGGCATTATTGACTGGAAGTGACAAAAATGTGTTGAGAGAGAGAGGAAGAGATTCCATCTCTGACCTACTCCCCCTACTATCTATGTAATATATATATATATTTATATTTTAAAAAATATATATACATATATATATATATATTTTTTTTTTTTTTTTTTTTTTTTGCGGTACTGGGGATTGAACTCAGGGGCGTTCTACCTCCGAGCTACACCCCCAGCCCTATTTTTTATTCTTTATTTTGAAACCAAGTCTCACTAAGTTGCGGAGGGCCTCACTAGGTAGCTGAGGCTGGCCGCGAACCCGGATCCTCCGGTCTCAGCCTCCCGAATGCTGGGATTACAAGCGTGAGCCACCACGCCCGGCTTATACATATATATATTTTTTAAAACAGAGTTCTGCTAAGTTTCTGAGGTTAGCCTCCAGCCTGCCATCCTCCTGTCTCAGCGTCTCAAGTACTGGGATTATAGATATGTGCCATCCTGTCTGGTGTACCTGTTCTATTCTTGAACCACCACATGGATTCCGCAAAGTAAGTACAATTATTGTCCATATTTTTCAAATGGTAAATATGAGATGGAAGTGGTTTGCTTACTTTGTGTTTTTGATGTCAACTAAAGTCTATTCATTCTACAAAGTGATGATTTTTTTTGTTGTTTTTATAAGTTATTCTTCTATAGGTATGATAAGATAGAGAGAGAAAAAGAGCGAGAGAGAGAGGACAATGATAACACCAGGGGTATAGCTTAGAGGTAGAATGCCCCTGGGTTCAATCCTTGGTATCAAAAAAAAAAAATATGTATATATATTATATATATGTACATATATATGCATATCTAATATATATAGTACACATACATAATATATATATATGTATATATATATATATGTCAGGTATAAATGTGCCTAGCATATACCCAGAACAAAAAGCATTTAATATAAATATTGGGTTTTTAGAATAGACAGACACAGATTGTTCTATGTACCCTTTGTTATCTTTTAAACATTACTTCAAAATTTGACTAAAAGTTAATAAAGATTCCACTGAAAGTATATAGTATGTCTACAGTTGATTGCCTTTAAAAAATGCCATATTTTCCTTAAAGTGTTTTCTTTTCTTCTTGGGCATACATAGGGCGACTTTATTTCATGGCCCACCCTTTGTGTTGGAGGAGGCATGAGATCTTTTTCGACCCCTCAAGCCTCCACTGCTTCCTCTTATTGAACCACTAGAAAATTAGTTGAAATGCCAAAACAAAACACAAAATAAGAACATCTGTTGGAGGACATCAGGGATGTTCAAATACACTGAAGAGTTAGCAAGGCAGATGGAACTGAAGGACCATGATGCGACTAACAAGAAAAAGATCCCTCAGGTAAACATGGATTCTATACCACGTTTATTAATTTAACTGTCTATCAATGTGCATGGAAAAGGCCAAATGTAAAGATCAGAGGAGAAAACAGATGCTAGGAAATGGAGAAGCTAATCAGACCTATATACCTTGTTTAGGGGAGGAAATTCCAGGAGTTCAGGTTCTAACTCCATAAGACTATTCAAAATACTTAGAACAAAACAGAAATGTGCCAGATCTCATAAAGATTAAAATACAGCCTCCAATCAATTCTAATTCTTTAGCCAGAATCTAAACAAATCTTCTCTAGAGAAAGATAGTATTATTCATAGTATCTGACATTTATTAAATACAACATATGGCATTCAGTGTAGCATTCCCAAGCATCTCAAGAGACAGGGCAGTTAACAGAAACAGACCTAAGGGCGATCCGAGCTATGGGATACAGACTTAAAATAACTATGATAATGTGTTCAAAGAAACAAGGACAAGCGAATTCCAACAGAAAACTTGAGTCGGTGAAAAATTAAATAGAAATTCTGTAATTTAAAATTAGAACTATACATGATAATGTCTCTCTCTCTCTCTCTCTCTCTCTCTCTCACACACACACACACACACACACACACACACACACACACACACGTAGTAATCTTGAAGTTAAGTCAGTGAATAATACCCAGACTGAGAGATGGAGAGGATGAAAAATGAGATTCAGGAAAACATATAAGAGATAAATGAAACAGAGATAAATGAAACATACATCTAACCAGACTCCTAGTAGTAAATAGGAGAAAAAATGAGGCAGAAACAAATTTTAAAAAGATAATTTTCCAAGCTCAATGAAAGACATTGACCACAGGATAAAAAAAAAAAAAAAAAGCTATAGCTCAAGATAGATTAGTACAGTAAAAGTCACAATTAGGCGCATTATAGTTAAAGCTAACGAAATGAAACAAAAATAATCTTAAAAGAAGCCATAGAATAAAAGCTGTGTTACTCAAAAGAGCAGCAATAAGCCTGGTAGTTACCTTCTCAACTCAAGCCATGGTAGCAGAATAGCGCAGTGACATCTCTAAAGCACTAAAAGAAAATAAATGTCAACTTGGAATTCTATTCCAAGTTACATGGGGAAGGGGAACGAGCGGAAAAGGAGCCGGGAGGACGCTCACCCAGGGCTGTGTGCATGTATGTACCTATCACTCTGAACTACCTTATGATGTGAGACTATAATGTACCAGTAAAAGTACATTAAAACTACTTTAGTAAAAGAAGTCTATACCAAGCAAAAATATCTTTAAAAAATGAGGGTAAGGTAACATATGTAACAACAGAGAACGACTGAAGAGTTTGTTGTTAATATTGTTTCATTACAATAAATATTAAAAGCAGAAGGATGCAGAAAGAGTCAAAACAATCTTGAAGTTCAAAGCCAAGTTGGAGAACTAAGTTATCAAATTATAAGATTGATTATAAGAATGGCATTGCCATGTTTAATAAAGCCACATGGTACAAGAGCAAGGATAGTTATTCAAGATCAATATCACAGACTAGGAAGTCTACAGATAGACTACACAGAACTACCCCAGGAATCCCAGGGAAGAAGGCTAGAATTAGCACTCAACTGTATTGGAGCAATGGAATGTTCACTTGGGAAGAAAATAAATCTTGACACCTAACTCATATCATAAGTTATTCAAGATAGAGCTTATATATAAGTAGGAAAGTAAAATAATAATAATGGACTCAGAATGACTATGGAGAAGAGTATCTTATGATGTCGGTTGGTTGGGTGTGACGCAACTTCACTCTCAGACTTTACCAGAAGCACCAATTGGCTCAGTCACTTTCAAAACCCATTTAGCTTTAGCAAAGAGCAACAGGTTATGGATATGGGGCTTTGTTTCTGAGCCTTCTCTTCTGTTCCGTTGGTCTATGTGTCTGTTTTTGTGCCAATACCATGCTGTTTGTATTACTATCACTTTGTAGTACAATTTGAAGTCATCTTTTATGATACCTCTGGCCTGTTTTTGTTTTTGTTTTTGTTTTTGTTTTTTGCTAAGGATTGCTTTGGCTATTCTGGGTATTATGTTTTTCCGTATGAATTTATAACTGACTTAGCTAGGTCTGTAAAAAATGACGATGGCATTTTGATAGGGATTGCATTGAATGTGTAGAAATAATGCTATGAATGTATACAAAATTGCCAATTCCAATCTCAAAGACTTGCAAGGTGTGGGAAAGAGGGGGCTCCGGTGGGGAGGGCAACAAGAATTGTATACTCTTGTATTTTTCTAACATTCTGTACCCCAATATGATGTAAAATTACAATTAATGCAATTAAAAACTTTATATGATTTAGCAATATCAAATGAAGTTAAATATAATTCTAAACTATTTCTAGTGATCTTATTTGTTGGTATATAGCTAAAAGTAAGGGTCTATGAGTGCATATGACCTCTGAAAGACATGTACAAGAATGTTCAAAAGAGTTTTATTCATAAAAGGTCCAAAGTGGAAAAAACCCAATGCATATCAGTGAAAGAACAGATAAATGAATTATGATCTATAGTCATACAATGGAATCAAAATGAGCAAATCTCACACACATCATACTGAACAAAGGAGGACAGTCACTGAAGACTATATGATTCCATTTGTATGGAATTCTGGAATGAGAATCTTCTTATGATCATCAACTATCAGTAACAATAGAAGTAAAACCAGAGATTACCAAGAGGAGATCTGCTCATCCCCTATCTGGATGGTGACTAAATGTGAAATTAATCAAAATGTACACTTCGAATTAGTACATTAGAGTGTACATATAACATCAAAAAGAGAGAGAAAGATGGAAGTAAAAGGAAAACATATTAAAGGGAATAAATCAATAAATAACATGCAGTATTAAAAAAAACAAAATTAGATTCTTTGAATGGGTTAATTGAGAAAAAAAAGAGATAAAGATCATCAGTATAGGTCTTACAGATATTTAAAGAAAATAGGTGATAATTATAAGAACTTTATACCAATAAATGTGAAAAGGTAGATGAAAATTGTATTTTGTAAAAATAACATTTCCCAAGTTAACAAAACACTGACTTCAACTGTAGAAATAGAATACCTGAAAAGTCTTATATCTATTAAAGTAATTCAATCAGTAACTAAAAATATTCTGACAAAGAAAATTACTGGCCCAGATAAAATCCACTAGTCCAGTCCAAACATTTAAGCAAGCATCACAACAGCATTAATAAAATTTTTACATAATAGAAAATAGGAGATCTCTTTCCAACTCTGTTATGAAGCTAGGATAACACTGGTAGAAAACCCTGATTAGGACATACAAAGACTAACAATGATAGGGCAATCTATCATGAAAGATGAATGAAGTCATCAATGACATATTCACTATCCAACCCAGAAATGCTTAAAAAGAGCAACACATTCTGACTACATTGGGTTTAGCCCAGGAATGTAAGTTTGTTTAATATTTAATATTAATATTTGGCATTTTTTTATTTTGCCATTATTAAGAAATCTATACGTATTTGATAACTTTGACCACTTGTTCATGATTTTTAAAATACAGCTTAATAGAAGTAGAAACTCTCCTAATATATAGTGTTTCTAGGTAATTATTATCATGCTATAGACGTCACACTTAATGGAATTAAGGAAACCCTAACTGCCTAAGACTTGGAGTAAGATAAGAATGTCTTACATCAGCACTTTTATTCAACATCGTATTGAAAACTGTATGTGCACGCATGTGTTGTGCGTGTGTGTGCACGGACATGTTAGTTCTCAGGGGCATTCTACCTTTGAGCTACACCCCCAGCCCTACTTTATTTTTTATTGTGAAACAGAGTTTGATTAAGTTGCAGAGGACCACACTAAGTGGCTGAGGCTGACCGCAAACCTGCAATCCTCCTGTCTCAGCCTCTCATGTACTGGGATTACAGGCACACGCCACCATGCTCATCTTGAAAATCACTTTAGATGCAGTAAGAGAAGAAAAAGAAAGAAGTTACAAGAATTAAAGGGGATTAATATTAAGGTTAGTATTAGGATTCTATTTGTAATTTTAATTTATAAAATAAAATATTAGAATCAGCAAGTGAATAGGACAAGTTTATTGCATTTAAAGTTAACATAAAGCAGTCAATTATACTCCTGAATATTGCAATAGAGAGTACATACAGCTTCTGAGTCTTTGTTTGCAATCAGTGTTTCTAGAACTAGGCAATAAACAAGAGTTGTATGTGTAATTTTTTTTTTTAAACCTTCTCTTTCTTTGTCTCCATGCTGAAGGCACTCAGTGAATCACATAGGGATGTTAAGTACTATAAAAATAACAAAGCAGACTCGGGCATAGTGGCACATGCGTATAATCCTAGTACTTGGGAGCCTGAGACAGGAGCATTGCAGGTTCAAGGACAGCCTCGACAATTTAGTGAGGCTCTCGGCAACCTAGTGAGACTCTGTTTCCAAATAGGAAATAAAAATCAGTCTAGGGGTATAGCTCAGAGGTAGAATGCCTCTGAGTTCAATTCCCAGTACAACAACAACAACAACAACCAACAACTACTACTACTAATAATAATAATAATAATAATAATAATAATAATAATAACAACAACAACAACATCAACATAGCAGAGAAGGAGAGCAGGGAGCACTAATGAGGGAGTCACACATTCAGATAGTGTGGTCCAGACAGGCCTGTCTGGAAAGGTGACATTTCAGCAAAGACTGAAAAGAGATCAGAAAGCAAGACTTTGCAACACAGGGAAGAGTCCGAGTTTCCTAGGAAGTGCATGAGAAAGCCATAGGAGAATTTTGCAGAGGAAGTTCGTACATGAATTTGCATCTTAACTGACCATTCTGGCGGTGAATTGGAGAACAGACTCCTGAGGCTTGAGAGGGGAGGCAGGAGATGGCCAAGGAGACTATTTATAGTAGTTAGGGTGGGGGATGAGGGCCATGGGAGAAATTCCCATTGCACAACCTCCCTGCACTCAGGAACACACCAAGTTTCCAAAGGGGACATTCTCTCCCTAAATGGAACAGAGCTAGGGCATTTCCAAAAGGGACTTCGAAGCTCTTTTGCTTCGTAAAGCGTGCCAATGGGAAGAGTAAGGAGAAAAATGCCAATGTTTAGTGCTATGGAGAACAGTGAAGAATTCAGCTAATCTTATAAAATCTTCAAGCCGAGTGTGGTGGCTCATGCCTGCAATCCCAGTACTTGGGAGGCTCAGACAGGAGGATCACAGGTTCGAGGACAGCCTCAGCAAGTAGTGAGACTCTCATCAACCTAGCAAGGCCCTGTTTCAAAATAAAATTTTTAAAAATAGGGCTGAGGGGTGTAGCTCAGAGATAGAATGCCCCTGGGTTCAGTCATCAGTATGACAAAATAAAATCCTCTTTTAGCCAGGCGTGGTGGCGCACACCTGTAATCCCAGTACTTTGGAGGCTGAGGCAGGAGGAACGCAAATTCAAGGACAGCCTCAACAACATAGCAAGGCCCTCAGCAACCTAGCAAGACTACAACAAAACATAAAAAGAACTGGGGTATAACTCAGAAGTAGAATACCCCTGGGTTCAATCCCCTGCACCACAAACACAAACAAAAATCCTCATCTAGCCAGACATGGGGATGACTCCAAGACAGTAGGATTGCAGGTTCAAAGCCAGCCTCAGCAACTTGGAGAAACCCTGTTTCAAAATTTTTTTTAAATTTTACAAAAGGGATGGGTTGTAGCTCAGAGATAGAATGCTCTGAGTTCAACCCCCCAGTACCACAAAACAAACAAACAAGTAAAAACATCCTCTTCTGTCCATGATGCTCCTCTCAAAGCCGATTCCCACAAACACCAGCTCCTCCAAACTAGAAGCCCAGGGAAGCAACAAATAAGATTCTGAAACCAATCCTTCCAAACCAGGACAGAGCCTCAAAGAATCAGTCCACTCTCTGGCCAGGAACCACGAAGAATGACCGCCGGAAGGCGTCAACATTTTTTTTTTTTTTGCTTGTGTTTCTTAATTTGGGTTTCTCAGAAGGCCGTGCCAAGCCAGGATTCAAGGGCAAGCATTTGTGTGGGAGAGATACAGGAAGCATTACGAAGAAAGTAGTCCAGGGACCCAGGGAAAGAAAGGTGCCTGCCAAGCCAGGTGCCTCTTGGTACGGGGCGCGCAAGCCCGCGTGGAGACTGGGAAACTGGGTAAGAGCATACCTGAACGCTGGGTCCACCCAACTGGGAGCTGGGTGTTTATCCGCCAGCCTCTTCCCCTTAGGGTGGCTGAGGACCAGTAAATGAGCCAGCCCTGCCAGGCTCCTAGCACAGAGGCTGTGGGGGAAAAGTCCTCAGACAAAGTGACGTGCACACCAGCATTTGGAAGTCAACAAGAGCTTTCTAAAATCCTAAGGCCTGAGGGACCCGCCCCCCCCAGGGTTCGTTGACATCACACCCTTCCCCTCTCTATCAGGACACTTCTTTACCTCTGGCTCGCTTTTCCTCTGCAGAGGAAATGATTCCAAGGAATTGCAGACGGGAGGAAGCCTTCCTCCCATCCATTGCTCTCAAAGCACTCTTCATTGATTTACCCCCGGCAGGATGGTTATAAATTAATAAAGTAAGCCCCACGTTAATTTACTTTATAGGTTTCTCCGCCACTGATTTCCTATTATCCCTTCCTATTCCTCAACTCATTGACTCTTCCAGATAGACTGGCAGCAACGCGAATGCAGCCCAGGCTCTCAGATTTTATTAAGTATATAAAAGGTATGATTTGTATTAACAACTCATCACCCCATATTCAAAACTTCCCCAATTAAGCTCAAGTGTACACTAAAATAGGAAAGAGAGTCCCAATTTCGTGTTAATACTCTTATTGCCTAATGAATTGCTCATTCTTTCTAATTCTAGTGCCATTTGCTTAATTTTCCTTTAATTTCTAAAATGCAAGAAAAATATGTCTAATTTTCTAGATGTGTGAAAATATATTGTCTTAATATTGCTTGTTAATTTTTCTGAAGAACACTGAGTGCATGTGTCATAATGAATGACACACTGTGAGACATAGCGTCACCTGACACAGCGCGGGGCACACAGTAGGCCCTCAATGAATGCTTAACAAATGGCTAGATACACCTACATGTGTATGGCTCATGCCTCTGCACAAAAGAGGAGACTGCTCGGGTCTCACCATAACAGCTTGTTTGTTTATCTCATGGCTATTTCTCTCTTTATGTTTCAGGTGGGCCTGATAAAGTGAAAAATACGCGCTTTCATTTGTATGATTTCTTAGGGCTAATTGGTAGTTCTTTGTTTTTATAGTCCTTTGATGTGTTAATAAATTTTAGTAAGAATGGAAGCCTTTAATTCACACATTTATTCGTTCAAAATATTTAGTAAAGGCCAACTACAGACCAAGAGATTCGTGAACAATTTTGTGACACTGTTAAGGTTAGAATAAGGCCCAGCCCTCTACAGCACCCTGGTTTGAAGTGGACGCGTTATAATTCTACCATAATGGAGCCTGAGAACAGGACACATAGGAGTGTTTTATCTCATAGGGGATGTTTAGATTGGTCTTCTGGCTCAAGACGTTTCTAAATGGTAGAAAATAGGGAAAGGGGGTATTCTGGATAAAGAGAACAACATGTCAAGTTCTAACTCTCTTTTTTTTTTTCTAGAAAACTAGTTTATCATTATCATTATTATTATTATTATTATTATTATTAGTTTAGTGTTATTAATATTAGACTTCTCAGAAAAAGAACTAATAAAATCTCTCTCTCTCTGTATATGTGTGTGTGTGTGTGTGTGTGTGTGTGTGTGTCTCCTCTCTTCTCCTCTCTTTCACATTAGATTTGATATATTTTCATGCTTAAGTGGCCCATCTGATAGTCCCAACAATATCAAGTTGTGTTCCAATTCTGGAAAAACACCAGAAAGTACTATTGATTGTTTATAAATCTTGAGGACACTAAATAACTAAACTGCCATATGAAAGAGAAAGAGAGGGAGAAAGACATTTTAAAGAGTTTAAACACTTGACTTACATTATTGTGGGTCTGGCAATTATTGTAGGGCAGGCTGGCAGCCTGAAAATTCGGGTTAAAGTTGATGCTGCATTCCTACGTCTGAGTTATAAGCCAAAAGTTGGAAACTCAACTTGGGCAAGACTTTAAAGTTCCAGTCTTGAGGCAGAATTCTTTCTACTTCTGGAAATCCCAGTCTTTGCTCTTAAGGCCCTCCGCTAGTTGAATGAGGCCCACCCACGTTAGGGATGGCAATCTGCTTTACTCAAAGTCTAGTGACCTAAATGTTCACTACATCAAAAACTAAAATAAAAATAAAAATTACCTCCCAGAAACATCTAGAATGGCATGTAAAAAAACAACTGGGCAGTGGGCGGTCATAGCTTAACCAGCTTGACACATGGAAATAGTCACTGAGGAAGTAGTCCCCAAAGTATAATCTCCAAACAACACTGTCAGTATCTGGGGGATCTTGTTAGGGATGCAAATTCTTGAAACTTCCCAAGAGCTCCTGAATCAGAAACTCTGGGAATAGGGCCTAGCAATGTTGTTTTAACAAGCCCTTTAGGTATTTCTGATGGACCACCAGAGAGTGAGGACCACTCAATTACAGTCTTACATTCAGCTTTTAGGTTGTGAAGAAAAAGTTTTAACACAGAAGCAGGTTATTCATTGGCTGATTTTTCAACGCCTTCAGTCACTTGATAGATTTTCATGTTTAAATGGCATATCTGAAGGTCCCAGAGTTATTGCACTGTACACTAATTTCAGAGAAACAACAAATGAGAGTACTATTGATTGTTTATAAATCTTTACTCAAGGATACCAAATAACTAATCCATTGAACTTTTCTTACATCACTACCTCCTGCTCTTTAGCTGCAAGACTCTGCTAAGCTGACTTCAATTTCTTTGACAAAGGTCAATAGGACCCACATCCCACATCAGAATATTCCTGGAGACTTTTCAATAGTTCTTCTAATGGTATTGATCATACAATGGGAACTGTTTCAAAATTCTTTCACAATAGTCCTAGGACTATACTAAAGTAACCAATAGGAGTGCTTCCTGTCTAAATTCCTTAGTAACTTAAGTACTCCTTTCCTCCCTTGGACCCAAAGCCCTTTGTATTAGTTATCTATGGTCACAATAATGCTGTGTAACAAACAACCTGAATGCAACAAAAAATGTTTACTGCTTATGCATCTGAGATAAGTAGCTAGGTGGTCCTGCTCCTTTGGGCTGGACTCAGTCACATGTCTAAGGATTGGCTAGCTATAGGCTGATCCAGGATGGCCTCAGGGGATCAGTAGGATAACTAGGTTCTGCTCCTTTGACTCTTTGAGCTGGATCCCATGCCCCTCCCAGAGCTTCTATACTTTCCTATATATTTCCATTCCTGTAGGACTTCTGATAGAGTCAAGAGTTAGCAAATCCAAGGAAGCTGAGAGAGATGCTCCTGACATACATTTGAACGAGGTTGCAGTGTTTGATTACCACACAATCGAAGAGCTACATCCTCTAGCATCCTCACCCATCCATGTGCTTGTGACAAAGGCAGGGTACAAGAAGAAGGCAGGAAGAAATGCGAAAGTGCTTATTCAAGCCTCTGTTTGCATCATATCCATGAAGATCTCATTAGCCAAAGCAAGTCAAATGACTGAACCTAGAGTTTGGGTAGGGAGGCTCTGCAAAGTTCCATGAAAATCCACCAGATCCATCCAGAAAGGAAATTAAGAACTGAATTCATATTTAATAGTACTCTCATTGTCAGATTGGAAAATACTTCCCTATTTCCCTTCCACCACTTTGTCCTGCCTATTCTTACCCTTTGGATTTACCTTAGATTTCACTTGCCTGGGAAACTTCCTTTGACTGCTCAAGGCTGGATCCCTTGCCATTCTTATGAGCTTCTGTTGTTCCCTACAGCTTCTCAGTAGGCCTTCTGATAAGAGTCATAAGTTAGCAAATCCAAGAAAGCTACAAAAGACCTGCTTATAACATACATTTGAACAATGTTATGTTGACAGATTATTAAACAATTAAAGAGCTACTTTAAGGATTTATTGGGACTTTTTTTGAAGTTTTAACTTCTAGGATACATGATGCAAAGATCAGTTTATTATACTGATTTACCTCGTCAATACCCACGCATACTACTATGCTTTTCTGCAGACTCTCCCTTCCACCGGTAATCTCCTATATGCCAAGCTAAATCCTCCTCATCCCTGACATTTCCAACAGAATTAGTCAGTAGCTCACCCTGATGCTCTTCCACTTATCTTTATTACAGCACTAATAACTCTGTTTGAAGAACTGATGGTCTGAGGACAAACAGATTATTTCTACTTACTATTGAGGAGAGGCGTCTGGTACACTGCAGACTGTGCCCTCAGTGGTTCAGGAATGGAATGGAAATTTCCCATCTAGTGTTCCCATTGCAGACTGCTGCCTGGCACCCATGGACTCTTCTGTCTAATCTCCACCATTTGATCCCAATAAGCTAATGCTATCATCTATCTCCTTAGGTGCTGTTTCTCACTTTACTTTAAATCCCGAGAGCACCACTAAAATCTTTACTTTGGGGCCTGAACTCTTCTCATAGGTACTATCATCTTTCCATACTTGACTCTAGTTTTCCATATATATTTTTTTTCCCCTACAATGTAAACGTTTTGGCAATACGAGGACCACCTGCCACCATCAAAATACACCAAATAGCTCTGAGTTATTTGCATGGCAAGCTCTTCCAACCTCGTCTCCAGAGACCATTCCTCTCATCCAAATATCTTGACCCTACTTCTCCTCACTTAGCTTCGAGTATCCTGATCAGTTAGTTGGCAACAAGCTTTTAAAGTTACTCTTAGCTCTTATGTATCAGTATTTTTTTATCCTCTCTTCTATTAAATGTACTTTTGCCATCCTGATTTTGTCTCCCCAAACTTGTGTTTTCCATCTCCATTTTCTTTTAGGGAGAAAATGACCCATGGCGTGCTTGCTTATCTGCCAGTCTGAAGTGGGAAATGAGATGGCATGCTATTAAGAAAAGAAGAAAAAGGAAAAAAAAATGGGGGAAGAGAAATACAGATTCAGCAAGTACACATCATTAGCAGGAAGCTAGTTGGTCCCAGAAGTGGTGATTAGTCATTTAAAGAAATAATAAGGATGGAAGACCTGAAAACCATATATAAAAAAAGCATTAAAAATAATCACCAACATGCCAATTTTGTGAAGTCAATGACTTGCAAGCAGTTTGATTCATAACATGAAAGAGGCTTTTAAAATAATTAACAGACCAAAGTGCTATGCAGCTCCACAGTCATTCCTCAAAGAGGTGATGGATGAAAACTTTACATCCAGGAAATAAGGTTCTGCCATAAACACAGGTGGTCCTCAGGACTCTGTCCTAATTTCACATCCTCTTCCTAGGATATTTCATTTGCTTTCATTAATTGTAGTTCCACTTTAAGATACTGACTCCTTTAATCCAAACCATCCCTCTGAATTCCAAACCCACTTGGGCACCATCTTATTGTATATGCCCGTGTGGGTGTCATGGAGGCACTTGGTGCTATTTAGCTTTAGTTTGTTCCCCTAGATGTACTCTGCATCCTTCTTCATTCCGCTCTTGACCCCAGAAGACTGACTCTTTGAGAGTCATCAACCTCGTTCCCTAGCCTTCCAGACCCAAGGTGAGTTCCCAAGGTAGCGATCAGAGAGGTTGAGATCTTTAGCCTCCCAGTTTCCTCCCTGCCAAGCCATGGGTAGACAGGTCCGAGGTGCTCCACCCAAGGCCACATCTCATGTGGGGTGCTCCTTCCCATTGCTACATTAGGTCCTGAAAACCATCACTTAAAGATCTGATCTTAGACCTTTAGATAGAGACCACTATCCACTGTTGGTTTCCTTTTACTGGCTATGACTTCGTTTAAAAAAAAAAAAAAACATTTTTATTTAACCCTCTTTAATTCTATAAAATTTTGCGAACTTTTATTGGTGCATCATAGTCTCACAGCATAATGTAGTTCAGAGCGATAGGGACATACACACACACACACATGGTACTTGGTACTTGGTGAGTTTCTTTGAGTATGCATTAGTATTCAAATCCACTTTGAGCCGGGCATGGTGGTGCGCGCTTATAATCCCAGTTTTTAGGAGGCTGAGACAGGAGGATCCAGGTTTGTGGCCAGCCTCAACTACCTAGTGAGGCTCTCGACAACTTAGTGAAACCCTGTTTCAAAATAAAGAATAAAAAAAGAGCCTTGGGGGTAGCTCAGAGGTAGACTGCCCTGGGTTCAATCCCGAGTACTGCAAAAAAAAAAAAAAAAATGCACTTTGTCCAAAACTGGCTTCTTCATCCCTTATCTCCCCATGCCCAGCATCCTACTCCTGAGTGATCTCTTGTATCCGTCACAGGGAAGGGCTTGACCACTTGTTTCCAGCTCATCTAAAACTCTCTCCTCTTGTCCACTTCTCTTCAACCCTAGTCCAGGCCAACATCATCCATCATCACTTACCAAGTTCTCCATGGCAGCCTTGGGAATGACCTCCATGCCTTTGGTCTTGACCCACTCCGGTCCCTTATACACAATACAGACAAGGTCACCTTCCTTAAATGTGAATATGTTTAAGTCAGTCACCTGCTTAAAACCCCCATATGTTCTCCCTTGGCTTCAAACTTTAGGGGGTCATTATTATCTAACTTGGGTTTTTACAGAGCCATTATTATCTAGCCACTTCTGGAGTCTTTTCTTTCACAATTTACTTTGCTCCTCCCACGTGTGTGTGTGTGTGTGTGTGTGTGTGTGTGTGTGTGTGTGTGTGTAGGATTTACTGGAGACTGAACACAGGGGTATTCTACCTCTGAGCTACACCCCTAGCCCTTTTCACTGTTTTGGTTGGTAAGGCTGTTCTCGAACCTACAATCTCAGCCTCCCAAGTACTGGAATGACAGGTACTGCCCACCAACCTGACCAACGCGTGTGTTTCTGTTTCTGTTTCCCTCTCTCACTCTCTCTCTCTCTCTCTCTCTTTCATCTCTGAGACTTTATTCCATTTCAAATCTCACAATGGTTTATCACCTCTGGACTTTTGGCACATGTTGATTCTCTGAAAAGAACATTCTTTCCATCCCTGAATCCCTTTTCACCAACTACTCATGAGCAGACTGTGTGCTCAATTAGAACAGGGACCGTGTCTATTGAGCACACCATTGTATTCCTAGCTCCTAGTACAGTTCCTAGAACCTGCTAATGTGGAAGGCACCAGCCATCCGTGGCTACTGAACAGTGAAAATGTGCCAAGTCTGAACTGAGATGCACCGAAGTATAAAATGCATACTTCATTTTGAAGACTGAGTATAATAAAATGTAAAATGCCTCAGTATTGTATACCAATTACCTGTTGAAGTGATAATATTTTGGTTACATATGTTAAATTAATTAAAATGTTATTAAAATTAATTTTACCTATTTTAGATTAATTAAAATGTTATAAATTTTACCTATTTTTAAATTTTGCTTAACGTTGGCCAATTCACATGAGGATGTATTAGGAAATTTAAAATGGCATATATGATTTACATTATATTTCTATTGGAAAGTTCTAGCTGATAATTATTTGCTGAGTGAGTAAATTTGAATAATTGAGTAAACAAGAAAAAAAATCACTAGTTTTCAACATTAGTTCTTCTTTTGGGAACTTTCTCCAAAATCAGGGTTAACACCTTTTTACATCCTCCCAAAGTACCCTGTAATTCCTCCATCATGACAATTATCACATCGTACCAAAATACCATTTTCATCTTCATAAAGGCAGGTACCCTAGCCAGCTTGTTCAGCTTTGTTCACCAGTGCCTGGCATGGTTCCTAGACTATAGGAAATGCTCAACAAATACATGATGAATGAAAGAACTACAAGGCTAACAGTCAAATAAGAAAAAAGAGACATAAATGACAATGAGATGATGATGGTGACAATGATGGTGGTGACGATGATGATGATATCCATTACATTTATATGCCAGCTCAAAGACAGGTGCTTCACATCCACATATAATAGGTCCTAGGAGAAGCCTAAGGTCCTACAGTCATGAACCAGAGTCACATGAGTTACTGAATCTTATCCCAGGTTGGTAGCTCTGGTTAAGAAAAATGTCGGAACTGGGCCTGGAGAGGCTGTGGCCCACAAATGAGTACTGTTTTTGTACCCGAAGGCGTTGCTCTGGTCCCCTCTTCTATGGCCATCATAAATACTGGATGGCCCTAAGCCAGGGGAAGTGATACCTGACACTGGTCCTGATTGGCATTGAGTATAGAACTATAGATGTAGCCTTTCTCACATGCTATTCCCTTCAACTACATGTCAAATGCTGAGGCTACACTAGGAGTAAGCCAGAAATATCTCTATCTAGAATTGGGAAATGTCAATTTCTCTCTTCATTTTCCTGAATGTACTGACTTCCCAGTATCCTTTAGACAAGTTACCTCTGTTTGTTTATTGCAATTTTTCATCCTGTCTGACCTCTCCATCCGTATAAACCCATAGTTGACATTTGTCAGTATGATGGGTATAAAATACATTACTTCTAATCCTCACAAGAGTTAGGCTAGATGTCATCTTTATTTGGCCAAAAAGGGGGGAAAGAAAAACAAGATAAAAATACATAAGCAAATGTTTCAGAGTCATATTGCAAGCAAGTGATATAATTGGGATCTAATTCCGTGGAAGTCTAACATCCACACTTTTCATAGTATGGGATGCAAGAAGAGGTCGGTGTCCAGTGGTTATTCTTCCCCCTACAGGGAATTAGTGGACCCACTGGCAAAGGAGAAGCCTGTGGCTCCCCCTCCTGGATACAGCAAACCTTTCACAACTAGTAGAATCAAAGGGACGCAGCTCACAGTGGTAAGAATCCGTGACTTCAAAGGAGGTCTTGAACTCTCCAGATGTTCTGAGCTAATTCATCATGGCCAATCAAACATCCCTATTCTTGCTCCTCATTTTTGCCTGGACTGTGGCTTTGACCAATGACTCTGAATCCCATTCTCTTGAAAACTCCTGCTACATTAAGTTAGTAGGTAGACTTTCCTTGATATCACTTTACTTTGGGGGCTAGATTTGGTACTCTGGTCATATCTTCCTTATTCTGGAACCTTGGTCCAATCCTACTGATAGTTGCTATTCTCCATTTTATTTCCACATAACCAAATTCTCAAACTCTTCTGAGGTCCTTCCACAATAAGGATGGAAGCCTCGTGGTCACAAAAGCCTTGTAAAGGAAGTAGCATGTTTAAGGGGAAGCAAGAAAGGGCTCTTCTTAAGTCTAGGAATGGAGAAGAAAGGTCAGCAAAATGTCCCTAAGCCTCCTTTGAAATTGGTGGCATCATGACTGAGAAGTTAAACAAAAGCTCACGTCTAAAAACCATGGAGAGATTTGTGCTTTGGATACAGTTGATACACCTACTTCTCTTTTATCACCCTACATTACTCTCCCATAGCTTCTTCTGCTCTGAAAATAAGAACAAAAATCCCTACTTAATGCTGCTTATATAGGGAGTAAAGAAAATCTGGTACACTGTTTGGCACAGGGCAAAATCTCAATACACAGGAGTTAGATCTTAAGGATATGTTTTATGTGGTTCAAGGAATATCTTGAAATTCATTCCACTAGAAACTCCTAAGAGGGGTCACATAGAATGGCCATAATCAAAATAATAAGTGGGAAATAAAAACAGAAAGTAAAGGGGAAAGTTCTAATTAAGCTGTGCTATGAAGATTATTGAAGATAGATAAACCAGTCTGCAAAACTCGCCTGCCAATATGCTTTAATGGTTTACAAAATTATGGAATATACACACAATGGAATTCTACTCAGCAATAAAGAAGAACAAAATTATGTCATTTCCATGAAAATAGATGGACCCAGAGAACATTATCTTGAGTGAGATTAGCCAGTCACAGAAAATGAAGGGGCATATGTTTTATCTCACATGCAGAAGGCTAGGGAGTAAGGGGATACAAGAGAGACTCAGGCAATGGAAGAGAAACTCCAGTGGAGCAAGGGAGCTGGTCAAAGGGAGGCAGGGGGAATTAATGAAGGAAACACTTCCATTGAAATTATGCACATATGTGAGAATCCCCTGTATGGGGAAGAGGGGAATCGGGAGGGAACCGGGGAAAACTCACCAAGAGCTGTGTGCATGGATGTCTGAATTACATCACTCTGAATTACACCATGATGTAACACCACAAGACTATGATGCACCAATTAAAGCATAAAAACACAAATATTCTTCAATAATATGTTTCCAAGCTAGTCCCAGTTCAAAGTCACACGAGAATGAAATTTATAACCTTGCATTCTGGCGTGGGTATTGAATTAAGTGAAGAAGACACAGGGCTACAGTTTTGAAAACATTCACTAAGAAGAAATCAGTGAGAGCAATGATGGAAAAAATATATGAGGGTCTAGGTGCCACACTTGTAAAACAGGGTGACACTGCAGCCTTGTCAAGCTGAAAGGAAATGGGATGGTATTTCTGTGCCAATATGAACGGGTTATTTGCCCGGGCAATTCATAATCACTTTCTGGGAATTTCAGTGTGGGATAAGACTTTAAAGATGATTTAGTTCCCTTTGAGGAGACAATCTGCACAGAGCAAACACACACACACACACACACACACACACACACACACAAATACACATTTCATTTCACATAGACCAAGCTCATATATAAACGTCAATCTCAACAAGATCTGCGAAGTTGAGAGAAGAAATAAAAGACACTAGTTGAAAGAGTAAGGCATAGAGTGATCTAAGCGGCTATTCAACCTCTTGGCATCTCTACTTCCTCAACTCCACACATTTTGTGAGACCCTAAAATAGATGACAAAAAGCCACTTGTCAATAACATCAACAACTGTGACAGTATCAGCCCTGGTTGGAACTCCCTGAGCTCTGGGTAGCAGGTTCTATGGAGTACACGTCGCATACAGTTTTTCTTCTGTCATCCTTCCAACAAGGCCATGAGATGGCTGTGCTCTAGTTATCCACTGTGGTAACAAGGAAACTGAGGCTCAGCTGGGGCACGTCCTACGACAAGCTTGGGAATGCGCTGAGATTCAGAGCCTGACTCAGATCCTGATATCACCTCTCCCTTTCCAGCAGCCGAAGATGGAGTTACTGGGCTGTCGTTATCCCCAAGCTTCTGGGGGAGCCTCTCAGGCAACCTTACATAAACCCGTACACAAAATGCAATAGCTAAAATGCAACACTGCAGGACCAGATGGGGAAAAAACAATCCGAAGTATAACGTTAAACACAGACAGAAGCTCCCCTCTCTTTAGCAGTGCCCTGGCCGTACTTCTTGTATCTGCAGTAGAATGAATGCACACATGAATGTAAATTCCAAGAGGAGAAAAATTACCTGTGCCTCACTCATAAGAGAAAGCTACAGGGAAAGAGAGGATAAAAGAGGAGACAAAAAGCAAGTCAGCAGAGCAGTGAGGGCACCGTGGGGCGCAGTGAGAGAGAACAGCAACATCCTAATTGTTAACAGAGGCAGGAAGACAGGCAGAAGTTAGCGGGGGGGAAAGGCTGCCTGGTGACACCGTCCTCTGGGAGGCTGGAAAGAGGCTGCAGCTCAGGGCAATGTGGGGGCAAGCCCTTCGGTTGTATTAAAAGCCCAACTGCATGGGCACTGAATGTGAATTTTTGCTAACTGTTGTTCCTGAATGCTTTCTGGAAATGCTTTTCCTTCTAAAAGCTAAAGAGCTTAAAATTTGTGTGAGAGCATGGAAGAAAACCTAGACGTTAAAAGCTCTCAAAGGTGGAGTTCTCCCATAAGATGAGTAGAAATAAAGGCTCTCTCGTTTTTTTTCTGATATGACCCAGGAGAGAAAAGGTAGAGAGCTTGCAGGGAAAGGAGCCAAGAAGATATTAATGATGGTCCTTCCAGGGGTCAGCCAGGAAGCTCAAAGGAGGCTGGAGCTGAGATCTCCACCCTACATGAGACTCTTATTCAACAGTGCAAAACATGGATTTGCTTGTCATGTCAAGAATACATCGCTTCTTGGTGCAAATGGATACACTTTCTTGGAAGAGCAACTTGGGTATATCTACAGCGTTAAGAAGTGACATTTCTAATTCAAATAATTTTGTCCACAGGATACACATATATAGAGAGATGTATGTATGAAGATATGTTACAGCTTTATTTATATTATTGAATAACAAAACAACCTAAGTGGTCATAAATGAGAGACTAGTTCAAAAAGTGATGCTACATCGTATAATGCAATAGTATGCACCACTGAGTAATTTTTTGAAATGCAGAAAGATCTCTAAAATACATTCATTAGTATATATATAAAATGAATGACCACATTGTATCTATCAAATGGATTATACATAATTTAATACACTTTCATAAGCACAAAAATTTCTAGAAAGATTCATTAAAAGAGTTGTTTCCATAATGGTGGGGGTAAAGTCAGGGCATATTTGAAATGGTAGAAGTTTTAATTTTCATTTTATATCCTTCTGTACTATTTGCATTTTTAAATCATGAACATGAATTTTTTAAAAAACAATCTTTAAAAAGTGGAAAAGATGTTTCTTTATGAGGGAGTACAGTTGAAAATGGAATCTCTTTAACATTAACATACAAATCCCTAAGCAGAAACTATTGTAAAATAGAATCAATACTTTAATAAATTTCTTATTCTTTATGACCAACTAGAGCTTAGTCCAGGGATGTAATAGAGGTTTAATATTTGAGTATCTATTAACAAAATGCATTACATCATTAGATCCAGAGGGAGGAATTACATAATAGTCTTATTGGATGCCAAGGGCCATTTGGTAAAAAGGAAAAAATGATTAGAAAATAAAAGCTCTCCATAAATAATAGTTTCATAACAGATAAACAGTAGTATCTAAGAACAGCCAGCATCATATAGAAATTATAGACATTTTAATAATATGGAACATATTATACTTTTTTGTTTATTTTTTGTGTTTTGGTACTGGAGGCTGAACTCAGGGGCATTCTACCTCCAAACTAGGCCCCCAGCAATATATATGGCCTCCAAAATGCAATCTAGCCTCCACTCTGCAATTCTCTTATCTCAGCCTACCAAATATAGGGATTATAGGCATGTGCTACCACGCCTGTCCGTATTATACTTTTTAACTTTGCTATGATGTCCATGTGTTTAACATAAAGAAAAAATAATTACACTTCAGAATCTGTCTGTAAACTTCATCTCAGAAGAGTGCAAAGAGTAAATGTGTAGCCAGGTATGGTGGCACACCACATCTATAATCCCAGTACTTGGGAGGCTGAGGCAGGAGGATCACAGATTCAAGGCTAGTCTCAGCAAATTAGTGAGACTCTAAACAATCTAATGAGACCCTGTTTCAAAAAAAAAAAAATTAAAAGAGCTAGGGGTGTAGCTAAGAGGTAGAATGCTCCTGGGTTCAATCTCCAGTACTACATGAAAACAAAATAAAACAAACAAACAAACAAGAGTAAATGTATGAACCTGAGAAAGTATACTCCAGCAGCGTTAGTCCCAAACCAACAGGCCAAGGTATAGTGTTGGAATTTTGATGATACCACAGACATGTTCGACAATAAGTTCATCTCATATGTAACTCTAAACTCTCTTTATAGTGTGCTTTCCTTCAATGTCCTTCGAAGATAAATTATTTGGCATTTACTCTTTAATAAAAAACCATGTTAGGCTTGAAGTTCTTAAAATTAAAAAAAAAAAAAAAAAAGAGGTTAGGGCACAGAAAGCACCTACGATGCCAAGATTTGACATAAGACAGTGAATCATAGCCAGTTCCAACACTAGGAGATCAGGGGTGATTTACAGGAGATGGCTTTGAGGGGTAGAGACCGGCTCTTGGAGGGCAGGAAGCACTTCAAAGCAGTCTTCAGTGCTTACTGGAGCATGGAAAGATGTGGAGGCAACCGTGAGGGGCCAGGGAAGATGGAGTAGATTCTTCAGAAGAAAGCTGCAAGGTAGGGAGCAGCCGTGAGGAAAACCCAAGCTCCATTAAGAGATGGAGCAATGCCTCAATCCTCAACAGCAAGATGAAAACATAGGGGTACTTGTTCACAATGGGACACAGGTTCAAGAGACAGAGAGAAGATAAAAGGCTGATTTCAGGATGCAAGTGGATTGGAGGGGGGGGGGGGTTCATGCACTAAACAAGAATCCCCAAACAAGAACCCTCACTGGATAGTTATAAGTAGCCTGACTTTGACATGTTGAGTGTGAAATAGTGAATACAAGTCTTGACCTAAGATCTAATAATCCCCAATTTGGCCCATTTCCCATCTTACCCCACCACTGTAGGAATCTGCCAATGGAGACTAAGCACCTCTATGTATAAGTCATTCTACAGAGGAGAATAAAGAGTTGAGGCAATGCTTCTACTTTCAAAACTATTCAGCACAACCAAGATCTCTGTCATCCCGTCTTGAACATTAGCATCACTGGCACCACCTGGAAGTTGTGTTAAATCATAGCTTGCTGGGTTTCACCCCAAAGTGCCTGACTCGGAAGTCTGGGATAAATCCTAGAAATCTGCTTATTCCTATAAGTTGCCACCTGACGTTCATGCTACTGGTCTAAGGACCACATCTTCAGAACTAGTGACCTCTGGGGAGCAGTTAAATATAAATGCTGTGGGGACTCCCAGTACAAAGGGACTTTTATATGGAGATTAAAATCAGACCAGACCGTGAGTAACATTTTGATATAAGTTCCCAAGGTATGACTTTTAGGTCCATGATGTTGTCTGAAAAATGCATGTGATTGATATACTTTTTGTAAAAAGACAAGCTGGGTCCCAAGCCAATGCAAATGGCAGGGGATTGTTATATACTGCCTTTATTCAGGATACCCAAGCATTAGAAAGAGGGCTTCAGGATACTCTCCTTACAAGGTCAGATGCTGTGTACAAGATTCACAGCACTACACAGCCCAGGCTCTGCAAGTGTAGGCCAGTGTGGGTCTCAGAACAGGTCCCTCTCTCTTAGACTTTCCTGGGAAAAACAATAACAATAATAGCAACAGCTTTATAACACCCTACACTTTGCAATTTCTTTTACATGTATTTACCTAAGGGAACAATTGAGAACTATATGAGTATGTGTACTATAAACTGTAAGGTCTACTTAATGATCAGTTATCCTCATAATTCGATCTTTAAAGATTCCCCAGCATGAGTATTACTTTGTCCTAGGAATAAGGTGAGGCTATATAAGCAAAGTGACTTGATTATGGTCAGAAAACTTAAAAATTAAAATACCAAAACCTGGGTGCATGTTTGTTTGTATGACTTGAATCTCACTAATGTATGTAATTACAATGCACCAATAAAAGTTAAAAAAAATATATTCTAAATTTGCACCTGCTTCATCTATGGCCACCAAGGAAGGGACAGCCTTGGGTGATCATTTGTAGACTCTGTCATTCTCCACTCTCTTTTTTCTCTACTCAACCCCCCATGGCCCCTCTGCAGTCCTCTGGGGCAGAGATGGAGGTCTGATCAGAAGAGTAGCCAATGCCTAGCTAGGCCTGGGGTTCACCTGTACTTCTCAAATGTAAAGTCCCACGTGGAGACCTATAAAAAACAGATTGGAGAGCCAACTCCAGAACCTCTGATTCAACAGGTATGCTTTGGGGGTGGGTTTATAAGCCTCCAGAAGGCTTATAAAAATGGATTGTAGACCCCACCCCAGAATCCCTCATTCAATCAGTGTGCTGTGGGTGGAGTCTGGTCATTAGCATTTCTAATGAGTTCCTGGGCTGCTGCTGCTGCTGCTGCTGCTGCTGCTGCTGCTGAGTTAGTGACCCAACTTTTGGGGAATGCCTAGATTGCAGGGCAGCTACGTCAATGAGATTTAATTTCTTTAAAATTTGAAACCGGGACTCTTGAAAACACGAGGTACTTAGAGGTGGAAAAGGGAGAAGGAGACGCAGGGAGGTCAGTAAATAAAAGCTGGGGAGGGGATTATGGTGACCTAGGCTTCTGAAGGAAGGAGCCTAGAAAGAAACTGTAGGTAAAGGCAATGTAGCAAAGACATGGTTTTGAGAAAAGAAAGAATGGGGCTGCCGATAACAAAATAGACAAGCACCCATCCAAAGGGTGTTCAGGCTGAAACCCCCGAGCCCCATGACCAAGCCTCTGGCACTGCCAGGAAACCAGGACTTTCTGCTTTGTCTTCTTTCTGAGCCTTGGTTATTTGGCTTCTTCTGGATGCCTTGGGTACATCCTGCCTCATTAGACATGGTACTTGAGTGGTTAACTTTATGCACCAATTGAACTCTAGGGTCGGGTGCCCAGATTAAGCACTATTTTTGGATATGTATTTGAGGGTGTTACTGGATGAGACTAGCATCTGAATTGGTGGACCCACCAGATTGCCCTACCCAATGTGGACAGGCATCACCCAATCCATTGGGGGTCTAATAGAATGAAAAAGTAGAAAAAGGAAGTCTTTGCCCCATTCCTTTCCCATCTGATTGGTTGACCCGAGACTTCAGTCTTCTGCCCTTAACTCTTGGTTCTCAGGCCTTTAGCTGTAGACTGCAGTCTCCACCATTGGCCGCCCAGCTCTCAGGTCTGGATCTACACTACTGGCTTTTCAGGGTCAACAGCTTGCAGCCAGCAGATCATGGGACCTCTTGGCCTCCATAATTGAGTGTTCTAATTCCATGTAATAAATGTCTTCACATCTATAAATACTGTATATAAACATATTATATATATACATATATATATAATGAATGTGTGTATGTATGTATGCATATGCATGTGTGTGTATGTATGCATCTCTTCCAGGTGATACACATACGTACACATATACATACCCACATATACATATATGTGAATATATACACACGTACATATACATATGTGTGTATATACACATACATACATACCCACACATATCCTATTGGCTCTGTTTCTCTGAAGAATCCTAATAGGAAATCTCAGTTTCTTTCAAAGGAAGGACTCTCTGTGATTGAGAGATGTGACTAGAACATTTTCTAATAATCTACCCCCTTTGCTTACTACCACTGCACTCACGGATTTGGAAACTAGCATTGTTCTGCAAAGTAAGGCGGCTGCAGTCTTGCTGGGCCACCAGTTTCCCTAGGACAAAGGGCATTCCCTACCATCTGGGGAAAAGGGAAAATAACAGTTAGGGAGTCTGCGAATATACACTGTAATTCCTAATGTTTTAAGTGACTAGTTGCAATGGTTTATCTTAATTGCCTTAAAATGATTAAACTCAAGTTCATCTGTAAGAAAAAAAGTATGTCTAAATCACAGAAAGATTTTCTTGCCAATGCCAATCAACCGGCAGCGGCTTCCTCCTCGAGTGCTTTCTGGAGGCGGTCTAGGAGCCTGTGACTGCTGAGGGTGCCGCAATCGGTTAGTAACGTGTGCTGTGGTGTGAGAAGGGGCAGTGGCGACTCACAGGCTACCACGCTCCCTTCCATTTCCTAATTCTATGATTCTACATTATCATCCTTAATGTGAATGTACCAAGCATATATTTACTTTTGAGATGTTAGATTTATTCTTCCTCTAGGGTGGTCATCTTTCTGTATGTATTTATTTTTCCTCCTGTTGGGTCTTGGGCTCCATTTTTTCCCCTTAGGTGAATATTATCATTCTCTAGCTCACAGCGATAAAATACACAGCAAATGCATAATAATATAGTGTCTGCTGAACACTTCAGGAAAAAGTACCGTTAATAATCCACACTAGGTACTTGCTTGCTTAGAAAAACCTGCATGGCTTTGATGAATTCAAAACCCCGGTGGGAGGAAGCTTTAGGCTGGGACCACAGCCACCGGATCCACCTAAAGTGGCTGCAAGAATAGACCTTTGATGAAAATCACCTTGGTTTCCCCTATGTCTTTTCTGAACTTCTTTAAGAGTTGTGTGAAATTATCCCAATGCACTATGGCTATTTCTGTAGAAAGCATATGGGCATAACATTACACAGCAGAGAAAATCATTAGGTCTAAACACTCTTTCAAAGTGCATTAGAAAGACAGAGCTATTTATCTTGTGCCGTCAGCATCAATGGGCTGCCTCCTACCCACGTAAGTCCCTTCCCCAAGCCTCAGTTTCCTTATCTATCAAAACGGGGGTTACAGTAGATGGCTTCTACGGTCCTTTCCAGCAGTGACATTTTATGAACTGTATGACCTTGACTACAAATGATTGCTGCATGGAATTGAGAAATGGAATGTCTTTTTGAAGGAGCTGGCCTGTTAAAGGTATGATTAGAACTTCTAATTCTTCTCTATCAATGAGAGTCCCATCAAAAACCTAAAACTTCAAACGGTTAATTGTTGGATACTTTTCACTCAGTTGCATATCTACCCATAGTTCTCAAACTTGAGGAGGTTGTGCCAAGAATATGTTTCCACTCAGGGGAAATTTGGCACAAATGGGGACTTTTTTTTTGTCACAACCATAGCCGAGAAGGGGTGTACTACTGGCATCTAGTGGGAAAAGTCTAGGGATGCTGCTAAACATCCTACAGTGCATGAGACAGTCCCCCACTGCAAGGAAGGCTGTCATCTAAAACGTTGACAAGTGCGAGGCTGAGAAACCCTCCTCTACCTCCAACTCATTGCATCAGAGTTCGTGAAGATTTCCAGCGTGGGGACTGAGGAATACAAACAAGTTTAGTTGTTTCTGCACAACTCAAGCTAACTACATGATCTGCATCAACTGCACTGGGCCATCTTAGCCACTATACTAGAATAGAGATAAATATATATATATATATATATATATATATATATATATATATATATATTACTAAGTGATGAAAAATCCATATGTCACACTTAGTAGTTTCTGAGCTGAGGGGTATTGCTTGGAGCAAGTTTGGTTTTTTGTTTTATTTTGTTTTGTTTTTATCCTTATGATCACATGCTTTTTTATATAAATTTCAATATGCCATAATTTTATTTTTAACTTTCTAAAGGAAAAGCTATTCTCCTTAATTATCATTAGATGCAATAAATAAGATTTTCCGATGGCATTCAGCTAAAATATGGGAATGGAAGCATTTGCCAAAGGAATGCACCTTCTATTTTGGAGGGGAACCAAAAGTACCCTCCTCTATCTCCTGCTGAGAATGCCAGAGTAGAAGCTAGGATAAAAGCATGTTTTTGCAATTCTGCTAAATTTTAATTTTGTATGCTAACTATCATTAGAGGATTGGAAAGACTCCCATAGAGAGACCACTGTGCCTGCTTACCTAACAGAAAGAAATGATATTTTTGTGTTGAACCCTGGAGATTAGAAGACTTCTATTTCACTGGAAAAATCCAACCTATCATAATTGTTTCAGAAATTAGATCCATCTCCTATAATAGGCTAACGAATTAGAATCTCGCACTGCTTTCAAGGTATGGTAATATCTAGTGTCTTAAGTAATTAACTCACAATTACAAACACATAAATCCCAGATTTTTCTTTCTTTCTTTCTTTCTTTCTTTTTTTTTTTTTTTTTGGCACTGAGGATTAATCCGAGGGCATTCTACCTCTGAGCTATACTCCTAGCCTTTTTTTTTTTTTTTTTTAAATTATGCAACAGGGTCTCGCTAAGTTACTGAGGCTGGTTTTGAACCTGCGATCCTCTTATTTCTGCCTTCCATGTACTATGATTACAGGCATGTACTGCCATACTTGGCCCAGAATTCTCTTTTTATATGCATCCTATTACTCCTTGCAGTGCTATAAATAGGGTCTGAGAAACACCTAAATCAGTACCTCCATTGACACAATCGTCAGTCTCAGGTACTGAGCATCCTACATCTAGATGACAGAGACAGGATGATTAGTCAGCACATTTTCATAAAGCAACCCCAAAAGTACATTTCTGTGATAAATGATGAAGAAATAATGTTTGTGGTTTGAGTGCCTCACTCTCTCCCACCTAAATTCATTCCACAAACTTTCTCATACAATTTTACCATTGTTTGACAAAGGAACTAATATCTAGTATCCTTCTTTGATAATGACCATCTCAGATTTATAGTCTGTGACAGTTTACATATAGGGTTCTCTTAGGCACAGTTAGGGAATTTGGTGAATGATTTCACCTAACCTCTACGGATGTATTTGTTATACTCTTTTAGGTGCTTTCTTAATGGAGGCTCTCTGTGGTTGTGAAACACAGCGTGAAAACGTCAAGGTAGAGCTGAATCATTTATTCAAAGTTCTCTCCACTTCTCTCTACTACCTCTCTGAAACTTTACTCTGGGCTTAATTATCCAAATAAGTTAGGAACACCCCATCCCATTCCACCCTAGCCCCTGCCAAGTGACCCAGGTTATTACTAAGAGGTCAATTTTCATTCGTTCACCAGTGGAAACACGATATACACACTTGGAAGATCATTCCTCAAAGGTATGCTTTGCCAATGCCCCTTAAGCAATACAAAATAGTTTTAGTCACTATGAATAGTTTTATTCTCCATTACAGCAGAATCTGCCATTCTAGTATGAGGTCCTGAACTAAAGGAATTAGGATTCAACAGGTGATTTTGGCAGAAGGAACAGACAGTGACTCCATTCAAGGAAGACTCAAGCCACCTAACTGCTGCAGCTGGAAAGTCTGAACAGGTCAGAATATATAAAACCCCTTCTCTCCCCAGAGGGGAAGCTCATCAAGTGCTGTGTCCATGTATGTTTCTATCACTCTGAACTACATTACCATGTGGGACTATAACACACTAATAAAAAAAAATTTAAAAAAAACACATGGATAACAGAATACACAGTAATTCACCTACTTATCTATGGCAGAACACAGTATGTTTGCTTTCACTGGACTGAAATGTGAGCTCTTGAAGACAGGCACTGTCATATCACCCAAATAGTACGTGGCATATGGAAGTATGTGACTAATTGAATAATTACATGAATAAAGACTAGTCTTTAGACTTGTTTAGACCCAGTCTGCATAGGCTGTCTTGCTCTGTGTCTCACGTGGATTTTGCAGTAAAAAACTATCACTAGAAATCTCCAATCAGAGTGCTATGACAATATCTATTTTATTAATGGTGTACTTAGGAGGATACAATGTACATGTCCTTCTAAGACTGACCAAGAAGATGGCAGAAGACTAGGACTGTGCATAAAGAAGGACTTCCATACCACAGCAACAAAGCATTGAAACAGGAATCCCAAAGAACATTCCAGAGTCTCCAAAATGTTCTCACCTGGGGAGAACAAATGAAGACCCCAAGATTTCTTTATCTCATGGCTTTTCAAAAGCTTTTCGGACTCTAGGTCAATATTGAAGGGATGACTGTGGGGAGAAAGTTTAGCCATCCGTACTCTACTATAAAACAAGAGTAAAAATGCCAACTCATAGAAAAATAAAAGTGAAGGCGATTATAAAGCACTTTACAAACATAAAGGACTCTAGCAATGCTGAATAATACTTCTAATACCTTCCAAACAAGCCACTGCATTTAACAGGATTATCTTGAAAGAGTGAGGACCCATTCTGTCTAACAGAATAATCAACAAGTGTCCTGGAAATCTATAGGAAGCATCTATCTTTTTGCTTTCTTCTTTTCCTATCTCCATATTTCTGTCTCTTCCCCTCTTCCTTCTTATAGTCTTATTCCTATTAATACATTATGACAAAAATGTAGTAAACAAAAAAACATCCAATATACTGAAGACATAGAGCAAAACCTCACAGTGTTCTTTATCATTTTAAGCAGCAGAAAGCTTTTTAAAGCAGGCTTAAGTAATTGAAAACCAAATTACTTCCCAATACACTAGCTTAAAGAATCTGGGCAAAAGTGACTACAAAAAGACCTTGTAGAAGATTGATTGCATTAATGACCCAATTAACGGCCATACTGTATCCTCTCACACTGCAATGTGACTTGGCAGCTTCTTCCATCATGAAGGAGAGTCTGTTTCCTCATTTCTTTAATCAGGACAGAAGTGACATGTGTGAGCTCTAAGCCTCTAGGGTTTTTCATGCCTGGACTCTCACTCTAGAACCCCCACCACTGTCACATAATAATGCTGGGTTAGTCACGGGGAGATGGGAGACCATGTGGAGGAGACCCACATTGTGTGTCTGAGGAAAGACCCATGGCCAGTGAAGAAGCTCCAGCCAATTCTTCAACTATGTGAGGGAGCCTAACCAGTATCAGTGGGGCTTCCTCAGTTTGCCTCAGACATAGGAATTAGTTCAGCTGAGATGACAAGAACCACCCAGGTAAACTGCCGACTTGTGACAATAAATATCAAGTCCCTATATTTTGGAGTGGTTTATAATGCAATGATATCTAACTGATAGGGGCTCATCATTATCTCACAATTTGGTCAACTGGTTAACTTATCATTTATTACCTTCCACAGAGTTGGTACATACAAGACCTTGAACATCTATTTTCCACCTATCACATTATAATGGATGGTTGAAACTTGACCCATCCCCTGTGTTGACCAACTGGGCATTCTCGTATTCAGAAGGGTATTTATACTCTCTATGATTATCACAATACCTAATTACAATTCATGGAGACCCTTGTGCTGTTATCAATGTTAAGGAGACCATCCCTGCTACCCCATTTACAATGACTTCAAAAACATTAAAATACCTAAAAATAAACTTAACTAAGCCAGTAAAGAACTCTATAATGAAAATATTTTGTTGAAGGAAATTGAAGAAGACATAAAACTAAGAAAGATGTCCCATATTCTGGGATTGGAAAAATTAATATTGTTAAAATGTTCATACTGCCCATTGAGATTAACAAGTTTAGTATAATCTCCATCAAAATACCACTGATATTCCTCACAGAACTAGAAAGAACAATTCTAAAACTCATATGGAATCACAAAAGACCCTGAATATCTAAAGCAATCTCATGCAGAGAACAGAGCTCAAGACATACTATACTTATAGTAACCAAAACAACATGGTATTTGCATAAAAACAGACACATAGACCCATGAAACAGAATAGAGTTCCCAGAAATAAATACACACATCTATGGCCAACTGATTTCAACAAAAAGGCCAAAAATCTGCACTGGAGAAACTGGAGATTCACATGCAGAAAATTGAACTTGACCTCTCTCATTTGGTACAAAAAAAAAATCCAAATAGACTGAAGACCTAAAAATGATATGAAACTATGAATCTGCTAAAAAATGAAAAAAAGCATAGAAAAAAAACCAGTTTAGGACAGTCATACAAGCCGGGCATGGTGGGGCATGCTTGTAATCCCAGCATTTGGGAGGCTGAGACCAGAGGATCCAGGTTCGAGGCCAGCCTCATCTCAGCTACCTAGTGAGGCACTCCACAACTTAGTGAGACCCTGTTTCAAAATAAAGAATAAAAAATAGGGCTGGGGGTATAGTTTGGAGGTAAAATGCCCCCAAGTTCAATCCCCAGTACTGCAAAGAAAAAAAAAGACAGTCATACAGGCAGTGACTTTCTGGATAGGATACCAAACACACAGGAAATAAAAGCAAAATTTGACAAATGACATTACATCAAACTAAAATTCTTCTGCACAGCAAAGGAAACAAACAAGTGAAGAGACAATGCAGATAATGAGAATATTTGCCAACTATTCATCTAATAGAGAGCAAATACCTATAATACATGATGAACAAACCAGGCGTGGTGGCGCACGCTTGTAATCCCAGCATTTGGGAGGCTGAGACCGGAGGATCCGGGTTCGCGGCCAGCCTCAGCTACCTAGTGAGGCACTCTGCAACTTAGTGAGACTCGGTTTCAAATTAAAGAATAAAAAATAGGGCTGGGGGTATAGCTCGGAGGTAGAATGCCTCTGAGTTCAATCCCCAGTACCGCAAAA
>PVLC010013448.1:0-41702 GCA_004027655.1 Graphiurus murinus | reverse complement strand
TGGCAATTGTAAACTGTGCAGCTATAAACATAGATACGCATGCGTTGGTCTGATAGTTTGGTTTCCTTTCTTTTGGGTAGATACCCAGTAGAGGTATTGCTGGATCATATGGTAGGATCATTCCCATTCGTCTGAGGATCCTCCATACTGTTTTCCAAAGTGGTTGCACTAATTTGCAATCCCACCAGCAATGTATTAGTGTTCCCACTTCTCCACACCCTTGCCAGCATTTGTTGTTGTTTGTGTTCTTGATAGTTGCCATTCTGATTGGAGTTAGGTGAAATCTCAAGGTAGTTTTGATTTGCATCTCTCTGATTGCTAATGATGTGGAACATTTCCTCATACATTTACTGGCCATTTGTATTTCTTCTTTTGTGAAGTGTCTATTTAGATCCTTTTCCCATTTCATGAACTACTTTTCTAGAGGAAAGTCTGGTCTTGTCAAGACTTTAGGGATTTGATAGTTTGATTTATTTGAAATAGGTTAATTCATTCATGATCGATGTTTCCTTTTATATGACTGCAAAGAAGGTGATTTCAAAGTAATGAAGCAGCAAGGTGTCAACCAGAGCCCTGTGCTTGAAAGAGGAAAAAGGAACACTCTCCTGCCTCGCCTCCCAACTCTTCCTGTCCCCACTCATAAACCAGAACATTAAAAAGAAGTTTCTTTGAGTAGGTCAAGAATGGTCAAATGCATTGACAAACATCCCACAGTTAAATTTCAGGTGAGCACGCAGTGTGTTTATGACAAAAGTCTTTGGTGCATTGAATGAAGACCCAGTGAGAGAAATTCTATGGAATTGGGGGACTTAGTCAGAAAGGGCTCAAGTAGAACCCTGTTCTCCAGATAAAGACCACCTCAATAAAAGATTCTTCTGTGAAATCAACTGTGGAAACCATGGAGATGTAGTTCTCATTCTGTCTCTAAATTATTAGACATAATTCTAAACTGTTCCAAAACAGTTTTAGATTTCTAGAAAATTTGAGCAGACAGTATAGAAAGTTTCAGATATTCACCTCACCCCTGACCATTTCACCTATTTCACTTTTCACATCTGGCACTAGTGTGGCACATGTGCTGTATTAATGAAGCAGCATTACTGTATAATTGTTAACTGAAGTCCACAGTTTACATTAATATTCACTGTTTTTGTTTTACAGTTATGAGTTCTGCAAAATGCCTGTTACCTTATATCTATCATTTTATCACATAGGATATCTCATCATTAACTTATATCTTTGATTTTTTTCCTTCTAAATTTGGAAATTTTCCTTATGTGATCTTATACATATCTATTAGATTTGTATCCAATTATTTCATTTTGTTTGATACTACTCTAAGCACTATTGTGTTTTGAATTGTTAACTATATGTGTTTTGTAGATTTTTTTTGTCAAGTTAAGGAAATTATCTTCTTTTTATTTGCTGAGTTTGTTTTACTTTTATAATCATGAAGAGGTATTCAATTTAGTTAAATACTTTCTCTGTATATATTAATATGATTGTGCATTTTTTTATTTCATCTGTTGGTGTGATTAATTACAATAATTGATTTTTTAATGTAGAACCAACCTTGCATGCCTAGAATAAATGCCATTTAGTCATAGCATATAATACAGTGCCAAATTTGATTTACTAATATTTTGTTGAGGATTTTTCATCTATGTTCATGAAAGATATTGGTCTTTTTTTAAATATCTTTGGTTTTGTACTAGTGTAATTCTGTCCTGATAGAATGAAATAGAGACAGAATTACTTTCACTCTGCTTTTATTTTCTGAAGAGATTATAGAGAATGGTTATAATTTCTTCTTAAATATTTGGTAGCATTCATCCATGAAATCATCTGAACCTGGAGCTATACATTGTTAGAAGCTATTAATAATTGAATCAATTTAATAATAGATATAGGACTAATCAGATTATTTCTTTTTATAAGAGCATTGGGAATTTTCTTATTTCAAGGAATTAGTTGATTTCATTTGTTTTGAATTCTGTGGGTATATAGTTGTTCAAAATATTTCTTTATTATCTTTTTAATATCCTCAGTATTGGTAGTGATGACTTGCATTCAATTTATGGAATTAGTAATTTGTGTTTTCTCTCTACTTTTACTCTTGGATAACTTGTCTAGATATTTGTAAATTTTATTGACTCTTTTCAAAGAACCACCTTTTGATTTATTGATTTTCTCTACTGTTTTTCTTTTTCAACTTTATTGATCTCCACTGTAATTTTTGTGATTTTTAAAGTATTACTTTTGGCTTAAAATTTGTTTTCTTTCTGCAGTTTCCTGAGGTAAAAACTTAGATTACTAATTTTTTCTTTGTTGACATATGCATTATTTCCTTCTTAGCATAGTATCCCACACATTTTGATAATGTGAAAATTATATTTTAATTTAGTTCAAAATTTTGAGGGAATTTCTAGATATTTTTATATTATTCATTTCTACTTTAATTCTATTGAGATCTGAGATTATATTTTATATAGTTTGTACATCTTCAATTTTGTTAAGGTATGTTTTAGAGCCTGAAGTGTCATCTATCTTGTGAATGTTTCATATGAGCTTGAGAATAATGTGCATTCTATTGTTGTGGGACCAGAACATTCTATAAAGGTCAGTTATATCAGAGTGATCCATAGCATTCAGGCCAATTATATTTGTATTTATTTTTCTCTGTTTTATCTACCAATTACCAAAAGAAGTGTTCTGAAATTTCCCACTATAATAGTGTATATTTTTATTTCTTCTTGCAATTCTATTAGCTTTTGTCTCACATATTTTGATGTCCTATTGTGAGTATATGTGTATTAAAGATTGATATTTTTTCTTATATATTTGACCCCCTTTAAAATATGTAATGCTCCCCTGTATCTATGATTATTTTCTCTGTTCTCAAGCTTGATTTGTTCAAAATTAATATAGCTTCTCTTATTTCTTTGATTAGTATTAGCATGGCATATTTTTCTCTATCCCTTAACTTTTAATTGTCCCAATGTTTTGGGGATTTGTGTTTTTTCTTTTTTTGTTTTGTATATCAGTTTGCAAAGTTTCTAATGACCTATCTTCAAGATCACTAATTTTTTCCTTGGCTGTGTACAGTCTATGGATGGGCCCATCAAAAATTGTCTTCATTTCTGTTATAATGTTTTTATTTTTAACATTTTCTTTTGATTCTTTCTTAATGTTTCCATCTTTTTGCTTACTTCACTCATCTGTTCTTACATGTTGCCTGGTTTTTAAAGTAGTTCTTAGCATATTATAGTCATTTAAATTTTCTATATGACAATTCCAAGTTATGTATTGTATTTGATTTTCATTCTGATTCTTGATTTGTTTTTTCAGACTCTATTTTCTTTTTTGTTATTCTCAGCATGACTTGTAATTGTTTTTGTTGAAGGATAAACATGGTATATTGGATAATACAAACTGAGATAATTAGGATTTAGTGTGAAGTTTTTACATTAATCTGATGTAATGGATTGAATATTCATGTTGCCACCAAAATTCACACCAAAGCCTAATCCCCAATATCATGGTTTTCAAACATGAACATTGGTAGATAATTAAGTTTAGATGAGGCCATAAGGGAGGGGCTCCCCTTCTGGAATTAATGTTCTTCTACACGGAGGAAGAGATGGAGATCTTTCACTCTGTCAGTGTGGACTCCTGAAGGAAAGAATATGTAAGTAAGCATGTTGGCCCTCACCAAACACTGAATCTGCTAGCACCTTGGTCCTTGACTTCTCAGTCTAGAACTGTGAGAAAATGTTGTTGAATCCACCTGGTCTGTGGAATCTTGTTATAGCATCCCAAACTAACCAAGGCATCTGGATAAGAGATAAGCTTTGCTTAACATTTATTGTTGCTGCAGTTGCCAGAGGTTTCAGTTTCCTCTAAGTTTACGTTTTTTACCTCTCCCTGTTGTCTTTGCATTTTTCTAAGAACTTCTTAATGGAGTGTGTCTTGCAGCTCTCTCTCTTGTAATCCACTGTGATTATCCTAGTGCCTTGCTAATGTGGTGAAGTGTTGAGGAAGAGAAGTATATGATTAAATCTCAACATTTTTAATTGGCCAGAATCCCTGAGATTTTGACCTCAGAAATTTTCATTAGCTCCCCTACCCTTTACATGCGACAGGAAGGAGCCTGGGTTGATTAGTTGCCCTTCTTCCAAGTAGAATAATGCTCTGGTAATGTAGTTTTCCTTAGAAGGCAGGCCATGGTTTTGGAGAAAACTCTGAGCATATTTCAGAGTGGTTAGTTTTTGTTTCTCTCTGACACAGAAGGGAACATTTCTCTAATATTCTCTGTGAAAATGTGGTGGGGATTAGCAATAGAACACTAAAAGTGTAGGCATCCCTCTAAGACTAGGCCACCAAGAGTTTTTAACTCTCAAAACGACCCACCCACACCATTCAACAATTAATCAAATTTACTGTTTACCACTTATTTGCTTCATCAGCTCTGCTTCAGCTGATTCTCTGTATTCTCAGTATTCCCTTGCCTTTTCAGACTTCATAGTAGCCATTTGCTCTGTTATCTGGATTATCTAATAGATTTGTTTTTTAAAGTCATTGATTTTAAATGCATTTTACTTTTTCCTTGCTGTGAAAATGGAGATACTGACTTTGTTTGTTTGTTTGTTTGTTTGTTTTGGTACTGGGGATTGAATGCAGGACATTGTACTTCCAAGCTATACCCCCAGCCTTTTAAATTTTTTCCTTTTGAAATAGGGTCTCACTAAGTTTCTGAGGCTGGCCTCGAACCTGAGATCCTCCTATCTTAGCCTCCCCAAGTACTGGGATTATGGGCATATGCCAGCACTCCTGGCTTGATGCTGACATTGACTTTGGAGCTCTTTGCAATGTTGGATCTGAAACTGGATGCCTCCAACTGACTTTTTATATAAAACTTGTCCTTATCCCGGGTTAGACCTGCACTCATCTTGATTTTGCCTATTTTATTTTATTTTTTGCGGTACTGGGGATTGAACTCAGGGGTATTCTACCTCCGAGCTATACCCCCAGCCCTATTTTTTATTCTTTATTTTGAAACCGAGTCTCACTAAGTTGCGGAGTGCCTCACTAGGTAGCTGAGGCTGGGCACGAACCTGGATCCTCCGGTCTCAGCCTCCCGAATGCTGGGATTACAAGTATGTGCCACCACGCCGGCTAGATTTTGCCAATTTTAATTATAATAATTTATAATTATTATTCTGAATGAGCATAAGTTTACTAGAGGGATGTGTACTGTTTCGGTGTTTCTTAGTATATTGTATTATCTTATCTTTGGATTTAGATTGGAACTGGAAACATAGTGAACTGTGAAGTATTTACTATTTTAATAGACAATGGTATCATTGTCCATTATCTATTTTCAAATGATGTGAGGAAGTGAATTTTAGAAATAGGTTTTACACATCAATCCATTTTGCCTTTAGGAATATATCTATAATTTGAATATGTGTAGAGTTAATGTTTGACAGTGATTTCATATGTTGATCATGCTTTTCTAATTTTGATTCTGAATATATTAAAGGTTATATTATTTCAAAATTCTATACTCACCATAGCATATACCTTGAGTATGTTTTAATAAATAGTTTTTTACATTTATAAATTCTATAGTGGCCAAAAGCCAGAACCACAGGAAGTACAGTGATTGTGTTCCAAGAAATGTAAGGACACTAAAATGCTAGTAGATGTTTGTAGAAGGTTGGTTTTATGGAAATACTGACTTAGTTAATTTATATAGACTTGTTTATCACATAATTTATTCCATCTTTACTAATATTATATATACTCCAAATCTCTAAGAGGGAAAAGAAGACTTTTTCAGTGGAATTACTATTAAGGGTATTTTAGAGAAAACAGACTGGAAATTTCTGGTCTAGATTATTCATTATAGACAGAATATGTTAAAATTAATTAATTGCTTTTATTTGGTAGAAAGTCTTTCTTCTTAGTTGGTGACTGGCTCCCTGCATTGATTGACAGCCACATTGTTTTAGCAACGTAGAAAGTAAAATGCTTCCAACAAGGAAAGCTAATTTTCATGTAGAAAACCAGGTCACTAGGTTTCTCAAACTAATTTTTCAGAAGTAGAAAAAGCACTTAGAAAATGGAGTTGGAATCCTCCCTAGTTTTATTTTATTGAACAGTAGTACATTAGTTTAAAAACTGAATTACCAAAAGGATATATTACTAAATTGTGCAAACATACCTATCAACCAATAGTGGGTTCTACCCCTTTACTATCTCATTTTAACTGTATCTATCTATTGTAATGCTGTGGCTAGCAGATCGTATCTTCTGGAGAGGTCTTTCTTCTGGAATTGTAAGCAAATTTCCCAAGATGTATTGTGATTATATTGGCCTGGCTCAGATGCTCAACTTTGACTCGTAAAGCCTGCACCAATTTGTTTGCAGTAGATCATGTGTCCACCTTTCCAGTAAGAGGGTAGGCTGATTCTAAGAATCATGAGAATCTAACAGTTGAGGCTGGTTAGAATAGGAAAATGGATTTGGGGGAGGCTACTTCTATGCTATATCAGAAAGCTTAATTAGGCCTTGTAATTCAGTTAGGGATTTTCTGAAGGTGAAGTTTTCTTCTGGTTTTGTGAATAAGAGGTGAAAAAAAAAAACATTTGCATTCTTTTTTTTTTTTTTTTTTACAATGAATTTGTACTGGATTTGAGCTGAAGGCAGGCTTTTTTGTTATAACCATTCCTTCTTTTGATATAATCTTGTTTTATTAAATACTTCTTGTACAGTAATTAAATATTTGGGAGTTAAACATCACATTTTGCCCAAGAAATTAGATTTGGCAAAAGACAGAGCCTTTCATAGGCTGCTTTCTTTATTCATGGCAGGAGATAAGTAAAAGAGGGAGGGGGGATGCAAGAAGAATAAAATGTTCTCGAAACAAGTCCCTAAAAAACAAAGAGATACTATTTTGTGCTAATGCTTATTTAGACTTTGTAAGTGCTGCAACTGCGTGTTGATTTTCTTCCAAGTAAATTTGGCAAAATCAAAGAAAGGTTTTTCCAAAATTCTGCCAGCTTAAGCAAAAATATCATTTTTATGTAACAAACATTACTTATCCACTTTACTAAGTGTTTAGTCAAATATTGATAAGAATTTTATTAAACAAAGGGTCATATAATTTAAAAACATAGGTTAATTTTATTACTTATTTTCAAAACCATGTGACTTGTAAAGCATGGTTAGCAAATACATGTCAAAGATCCATTAAACCATCTGCATGTTGCTTAGGAAGGAGTGATTACTGTTTATATGAAACCATGGGACCATAAAATTCTGATGTCAACTTTAAAGTTTTCAAATTAAGCAGGCAATATTAGCATATTTATTAAAGATGAAGTAATTAAGTTTAGAAAAACATTTACCTCATAGATTCTCAAACAGAATATGATAAAAAAAATAGCTATGATATGTTGATGATGCTATTTAGTTGATTTTACAATGGAATTGTTAATCCAATATAGTTTAATTCTGTGAGACTATCAAGGGGTTATGTGTTTTGGATATGTGTGGTCCAGTAATACAATATTTTAATTCAATAAACTGCTTAGAGAAACCCAAAAGATAAGACATTCCTTTTTCTATTCAAATGTCTTGTTTAATTCTTTCCTGTTTTTACTCCCTGATGTTTAGTCAATATCTGGTTGGTACTGACAAAAGGTACCTGGTTTTCTTTCTTACATTATAGAACCACAGAGAGATTCCAAAGGAGTTGTAAAATATCTGTAGCAATCTACTTAAGTAATAAGCATAGGTATTACTTATCTTTTTAAAATTTTTAAGAAATTGATAATTTGAGAATTATTTGATCTTAAATAAATGTAGAGAAGCAAAAGAAAACCTGTAAGTATTCCATCTATATGGGTGATAAGAATACTAGCAACTATCCTTTTCTCTCTGCTTGTCATAAAATAATTCTTAACGTGTCTTTAAATGATTTGTTTCGCAATTCATGTGAATATTTTCTCTCTAACTGGAACAGAGAGAAGACTAGAGTAAAGGATTAGTTGGCCCACATGGAGAGTAGTTTTTAGATGCACTGTCATTTTAAATGCACTCAAGATTAGCGAGATAAAGACATAATTATAAAGACAGGAGACTGCCTACTTACTTTAGCATATCTGTTAGCTACTCTGGATTGGGCTTTTGGGATGTCAACAGCATTGGTAAGAGCTAACAAATTATCTCTTAAAAACATCAATTTAAGATTAGCCTTTTCTAGGGGGATGAGGGTACTGGGGATTGAATCTGGGGTATTCTACCTCCAAACTACATTCCCAGCCTCATTTCATTTTTTGTTTTGAAACAGGGTCTCACTAAGTTACTGAAAGTCTTGCTAAGTTACTGAGGCTGTTGTTGAACCTGTCCACCAAGTACTGGGATTATAGATATGTGCTACCATGTCTGGCCGATTGACATTTAAAATATTATGTAGAGGCAGACTCATTAGTTGATTTATTGTCTCAAGTGTTCATGGTAATGTATCAACAACAAAATTTCTAAGCCTTGAATTCAAGTACTTTTACAATTCCCCTTCAGATATACTCAATTTGAAACTCAGATTTCAGGTTTGATAGTCATCTGTCCTGTGTAATTAACAAGGATTATCAACTGCACATCCCATTGGAGTTCTACAATATTCAATTGGGAGGGAATCCATTATTGTTCTAGATTAAAAATATCCCCAAAACATTCCCCACAAGGTAGATATATAACCATGAGTGAGTTTTGTGGATCATATGGTAGTTCTATCTTAAGTTTTTGAGAAACTTACATACTATTTTCCACAATAGTGTACTAATTTATATTCCCACTAACAGTATACAAAGGTATCCTAGTCTCCATAGCCTCACCAGCACTTGTTATCTTTTGCCTTTTTAATAAAATAGCAATTCTTATTGGGGTAAGGTGATACCTATTTTATTTTTAATTTGTATTTCTCTGATGACTAGTGGTATTGAGTATTTTTCATATATTTAGTAGTCATTTATATGCGTTTTTTTTTTTTAAGTATATGCAGATCGTTTTTCCTATTTTCTTTCCTTATAAATTTTGCAAATTAACCCCTTAGTGAAACATATCATTTGCATTTTCCCCATTCTGTAGGTTGTCTCCTTTATTCTTTGGTTATTGCCTTCCTTTGCTGATTAGAAATGTTTTAGTTTGCTGTAATCTCATTTGTCTATTTTTTTGTTTTGTTGCAATGATATAGATGAACCTGGAGATCATTATGTTAAATGAAATAAACTAGACACAGAAAGACAAATACCATATGATTTCACTTATATGTGGGACATATAAAAGCTGATGTCATATAAGTTGAGATTGGAATGGTAGTTACCAGAGTCTGGGGAGACTGAGAAGAGGGAGGATGGAGATGTTGAGTCATCAGCTCAGGAATTCAGGATCTGCAGCGTCCTTGGCTAATGTAATGAAAAAGAATTTCAGCACATACCAGTCACAGACATGGACAGAGGTTTATTTGGGGAAAAGGGAAGAAATACACATTCAAGAGAGAATGAGGGCTACCTGCAGATGAGGAAGGCATATTAGGGACTTCAGGACTATCTTCTTACAGGGGACTTTCATGGGGGGGGTGAACATGAGGAGGTATGTGAAGATGATCTCAGTCCAGTAGTCCCCAAAGTGTTTTATGGTGGTCTGGTAGTCTGGTCAGCTTTAGGGTGAATGATCTCAGTCTGATAGTCCTGAGGTGGTTTCCGTGGTCTGATGGTCTGGTCAACCTTAGTGTCCTCAGGCTGATTTGGGTCATTAGCTGATTGATAGATAACCTGGAGAGTGTCCTAAATTATAGGTTTCTCAAAATATCGTACCTGTCTTATTATAAATGCACAGAGAAATTACAGTTTGTGTTGTTTTTTTTTTTTTTAGTTTGTTTGGTTGTTTATTTGTTTGTTTTTTAGTTAATTCTAAGAGCTATAGATTTCCCAGGAATTTGGGAGAGTTAGGCCTGGGAAAGAAAACTGGTTTGTGGAGTAGAGACTAAAGCACTTCAGTTCCAGGTTTTCTATATTAAAGTTATATTTTACTTTTCCTTCCTGCCTGTCTCCTTTTTACCTACTATTTCTTCTATCCTGCATCAGGGAGAGGTTGATCAAAGGGTACTAAGCTATAGTTAAGATAAGAATAAGAAGTTCTAGTGTGGTATTGCATAGGAAGATGATTATAAAAACAATAGGGTACTGTGTATCTCAAAGAGCTGGAAGAAGGCTGAGGATGTGCCTCAGTGGTACAGCACTTGCCTAGCATGTGCAGCACCCTAGATTCAATCCCTGGTACTACAAAATAAGCAATCAAAAAGCTAGAAGAAAGAATTTTTAATGTTTATACCATGAAGAAATGGTAGATGATTGAAGAGATAGTTTAACCCAACTTAAACGTTACACAATGTATACATGTAGTGAAACATCATACAAAACCCTGCAAATATGCGCATTTTTTGTGTTCTTATTGTGATGGGGTGCCGAATGTACCCCAAAAATAAGGTAATATAAAATCTAGGTTCTTGATATTGTGAAAAAAAGAATTTTAACACATATCCTTTACAACATCTGGCAGGTTTAATTTAAGGAAAAAAAAACTGGGAAGGAAAACTTGGATGCAGAGGAAAAAAAGGAAAAGGGAGACAGGGGTCCCCCCCCCCCCCAACCAAGTCCTAGGGCATGTTTCCCAGATCACGAGCAAGCGCCGAGAGAGGGAACATGTGGAAATCCAGGGGGTATATGAGAGGGCGGGGTCCTCATCTCCAGCCCCTCTCTCTCAGGTTCCAAGTAATTGATAGGTTGAGCTCCAGGTGAGAGCTGGCTCCTCCTCTTTCCAGGTGTGTGCTGCTTTAGGTGGGCTGGGCTCTTCCGGAATTTGGCTATATGTCTCTCCTGGGCCGAACCAAAGAGAAACTTCCAAGGGGTGGAGTTTTGGATTAACACTCTCCAGATTTTTTTAAAAGGCTAAAAACTATATTTTTTATGAATTCTCCCGATACCTCCTTCTACCTAACATTTACTTTCTAAGCTACCTCATCATTATGATCAGTTAAAAATATTTTTTTCAAGCTGTTGTTTTTGCCAGTTCCTATACCCTGCCAACCTTTGCATTAACCAAGAACAAATCAGACTGTTGATTTTTACTGGCAAGATACCAATATCTAAAATTTGTGGTAGTTGCATTTGATGGTGATTTAGGGTTGATTAAAGCATTCCTGTGAATCACTTCCTTTCTTGGACAGTGTTTACAGTTTTAAAGCATGAGCTCTATTTACAGTAGCCCCATTTCAGGAGATGCGGTATTTAAAGGGGAGCTGTGGGCTGTGTGCATTTTTGGAGCTGGCTTTTAGATCTCTTCCTACTCCAACCACACACTTGTGTGGATTATTGGATTCTGCAGTGGTGCTTAGCATTTGATAAGGGGCGGGGAGATTAGTCTGAAGTGGTCTCAGGGCTAGAGGTAGAGAGCACTGAAAATTTCGGTATCATGAAAATCCTGGCTTAGTAGCAGCTGATATTTCCCCCAGGGAATGGAACTTCCTATTTCTTCTCTCCATTGTGCTTTCTTATCTTATCCGGGCAGGAATAAGAGACAATATTCCTTTGAATGAAGGCCCTAGACTGTGAAATTTGAAGTTTTGGATTCTTAGACTTTTTTAAAAGTGATAATGAATTCCATGAGATCAAGCACCAGTAAGATAGCACTGTCTTTAAAGAGAAGGTTTAGGATGCTTAACAAGAAGTGCAGAATTTGCAATGGCATGGAAGACCCTAATTTTTTCTATCATTTTCATTTATTCATGTGTCATTTTTTGAACCAAAGAGTTTATCAACCTCCTGCTGCTGGACAACAAACAAACAAAAAACCGTGCAAAATTACAAAACTCAAAACAAACCTCTGCAGTTTCATTCAAAAGTAAATAATAGAGTTTAAAAGAAAGTAGCCAGTTTCTAATCAGACCTCCAAGTAATTGTAATAGGAGGGACTTAGGTTAGAAAATAAGAGAGTTTTACATTTTAAAAATAAATCACTGAGGAAAATAATAGAAACTGCATTTTAAGAAGTATTTAAGTTTAGATTTTATGTTGGTTTTAAAGGTGAGCTTACCTGGAGCAATATGTGACCTTGTAAAGACTTTGTTTATGAGTTGCAACTTTTTTATATGTTTTCCATGAATGTATTCACAAGTCAATATCCGGATGAACGGATGAACCATTTGCTTTTTAGCTTGTTGGATAATTTTTTATCCTGCTTTGGTTTCTTACATTTTTAAAGGGCACATATATTTGTTGAGCTATCATTTTCTTCTTTATTCACTGATTCTTTTTGAGAAATTGTTTCTGTCATGGGAACAACGATAAGAAGCTCATAAAAAAGATTAATTTTTTAAAACCAAAAACTAAACTGTTCTAACAAACAACATCTGAAGCCCATTGATTTCCATGGGCAAAAATATTTCTAGTATGTGGTAAAGGAAAATTCAAATGTGTTGGCAAATCAAAGAAAGAGCTAATATGTTCATAATGTGGTCATCTACAACCTTTGATTTATAAGCAAATAAAAATAATTATAATGAATATAATCAAAGCCATATTATTTAGCGTTGCACTTTTAGATTTATTTTAACTGGATATTTCACAATGACACTTTCACTTAATTATATTTTTTCTGATATTAGATAAGTTTCCAGGATGCTGAAAATATGAGAATATTAATCTAAAAAAAAAGAACATGGAGATTAAACAGAGAACATTTTAATTTGAATAATTTACTTGGAATAAACAAGCAAATCCTCTTTTTGTTTGTTATAAAGTCTGATCAATTTTAATTCTCTAAAATTTCTTTTAGGCTGAAAGAAATCTCTTGTGAATTATCATAAAACATAATTCTAGATTGGCAGGTCTTTTAAATTAAAAAGGTGTTTTCTATACTTATTATATCATGGGTTTAAATTTCACCTTATAAAGAAATATTATTGAAGATATATTCATGAGTTCAACTAAAGACATAATTAAAGCTTGAGTCTTCTTTGGGATAACTTTGGTCTTTTGAATATTTTCAAGTAAGAATTTGATTCAAAATATCTTTAAAATCACAACCAACTCTTATAAGAATGTTTCTGCCTTTTATACATCAGATTTAGTGAAATTTTTACATTTCAAAATGCTTTGCTTTTTCTGAGGAAGTTCTCTATCAAATATTTTTCTAGGAAAATGCTTATATGAAACCAACGTTAAAAAGGCAAAAGACTGATTCTGGATGCTTATCTAAATACTGAACCAGGCTACAGTTCCTGTGATATTTGTTTCTTTACTCTTGTGTCTCAAGAACCGAGAAGAGAAACTTATAATAGCCCATTAAGTATTTATTTAATTAACAAAATAATAAGATTATTAACTTCATTATTATAAATACATTAATTCAAGAAATAAATTTTGGGCAAGGCCAAATTGCCAGGCATTGTGCTATATACTCCAATTTGGTTTGCTAAAATTTTTATAAGAAATCCTGGATTGGACTTTAAAGCCTCCTCAGGCTACAATGTCAAGCTAAGAGCTTACAATTGAATTTCACCATCAGCACCTATACAATTGGGTAAATTCCTTTCTTTTCATGGTCTGCAAAATATCATATAGTTTCTGGACCAGTCGGAAAGTAAACTTCTTTATTCATTTGTATTGCTGGGACCACAGAAAGCCAGATTCCAGACCAAATTTCCAAAGGGGTCGTTTTAAGCATTGACTCTATAAAGTCAAACCCTAGGGTTGACTTTATAACCCTAGGGCTTGACTTTATAGCGTCAGTTATATCTGATTTATTGGCCATCATTATCAACTATGACATTCAAGAGCAAGTCTTGGTCACAAAACCAATGTTTCTAATATGTACTGGTAACAGGGAGGATAGACATATAATTGAGACTATGCAAATTACCATATTGTCATGAAAATAAGAATGCTCAGTTTCAATTCTGGGGGATTCAGGCAAGGAGAGAAAGATAAGTGTTATATTTCCATTTTCAAAGATAGTCTGCTAAGTTGTTATGAGTTATTGATACAGACAGATAGATAAAGATATATATAATAGAGCCAAGGAAAGAATAATGGAGTACCCTATTTCCCCAAACATCAGTAATATTCTAAACAAAATCACAATCATCCTTTTTGAGTTCAACTAATTCTGTATAATTAATTCCTGATTTCCTTGATCACAGGTTAGCAATCTACTATTCAATTATAATTCTGATAATACTGACTCAGTTTACTAGTATGGTCCCTCACTTATTTAAACAATGCCATTAGAAGTCTGTATCCAAGCCGGGCGTGGTGGCGCACGCTTGTACTCTCAGCATTCGGGAGGCTGAAACCGGAGGATCTGGGTTCGCGGCCAGCCTCAGCTACCTAGTGAGGCATTCTGCAACTTAGTGAGACCCGGTTTCAAAATAAAGAATAAAAAATAGGGCTGGGGGTGTAGCTCAGAGGTAGAATGCCCCTGAGTTCGATCCCCAGTACCGCAAAAAAAAAAAAAAAGAAGTCTGTATCCAAAAGTCCATGGATACTAGGGCTCTAAGACCAACCTTTACTAAAGTCAAAGCATTCTGGTCTATGCCTGATTACAATATTTTTAGAGAAGTATCAAAATCAGACAAAAATATGATCTGTTGATGACAAAAGACATTAGAAATGGTTGCTTATTTATATCTTTTTTAAATTTATTAATTGGTGCATTGTAAACTTACATCTCTGATAGGTACAAGCTGATAAAGATATATATGCACACATTTCTCATTTAACCCCTTCCCCAATTTCCACCCCACTCCCTCCCCCTCCCTCTTTCTCAAGTTCAGTTTAGTGATTGAGTGATATATTTGTGAAAGTACATCATATGCATTAGGGTGCCCCCACCATCACCTTCAGTTAAGTCAACTTCTTTGCTCATCTAGGGTTTCTCCTTTTTCATCTGGAGTCCCTCTTATGACCTATCTTCTCCCTGTCATCCACATATTAGGGAGAACATATGCTTTTTTACCCTTTGTGACTGACTAATCTCATTTAACATAATGTTTTCCAGTTGCATCCATTTCCCTGCAAATAACATGATTTTGTTCTTTAAGGCTGAGTAAAATTCCATTGTGTACATATCCCATAGTTTTCTAATCTATTCATCTGTCGATGGACATCTTGGCTGGTTCCATAGTTTGGCAATTGTGAATTGTGCAGCTATAAACAGAGAAACACATGCGTTGGTCTGATAGCTTGGTTTCCATTCTTTTGGGTAGATACCCAGTAGTGGTATTGCTGGATCATATGGTAGGTTCATTCTCATTCATCTGAGGATCCTCCATACTGTTTTTCAAAGTGGTTGCACTAATTTGCAATCCCACCAACAATAGATTAGGGTTCCCACTTCTCCACACCCTTATCAGCATTTGTTGTTGTTCATGTTTTTTATGATTGCCATTCTGAAGGGAGTTATGTGAAATCTCAAGGTAGTTTTGATTTGCATCTCTCTGATCGCTAATGATGTAGAACATTTCCTCATACATTTATTGGCCATTTGTATTTCTTCTTTTGTGAAGTGTCTATTTAGATGCTTTGCCCATTTTTTGATTGGGATATTTGTTTTCTTGGCTGTGAGTTTCTTGAGTTCTTTGTATATACTAGATATTAGTCCTCTATCAGAAGAGTAGTTGGCAAAAATTTTCTCCCACTCTGTGCGCTCTCTGTTGAGGTTCTTGATAGTTTCCTTAGCTGCACAGAAGTTTTTCAGTTTAATGCCATCCCATGTATTGAACTTCCTTTGAGTTGCTTGTGCTTTTAGGGTCTTGTTGAGAAAGTTTTGACCTGTGCCTATGTGTTCCAGTGTTGGTCCTATGCCCTCTTCAAGTAGCTGCAAGGTCTCTGGTCTGACTTCCAGGTCTTTGATCCACCTTGAGTTGACTCTTGTGCAGGGTGAGAAAGTGGGGTTTATTTCCATTTTCCTGCATATGGTTAACCAGTTTTGCCAACACCATTTGTTAAAGAGGGTATCTTTTTTCCAGTGTATGTTTTTGGCTGCTTTGTCAAAAATCAGTTGACTGTAAGCACGTGGGTCTGTTTCTGAATCTCGTATTCTGCTCCATTGGTCTATGTATCTGTTTTTGTGCCAATACCATGCTGTTTTTATTATTGTGGCTTTGTGGTAGAGTTTGAAGTCAGGTATTGTGACACCTCCTGCATGGTTCTTGTTGCTAAGAACTACTTTGGTTATTCTGGGCTTTTTGTTGTTCCAAATGAACTTAAGGACTGGTTTTTCTGTCTGTGAGGAGTGTCCTTGGTAATTTCATGGGTATTGCATTGAATCTGTAGATTATTTTTGGAAGGATGACCATTTTGATGGTATTTATTCTACCTATCCAAGAGCATGGAAGATCTTTCCATCTTCTAAGGTCTTCAATTTCTTTTTTCAACTTTTTATGGTTTTTCTAATAGAAGTCTTTTACCTCTTTGGTTAGGTTTATCCCTAAGTATTTTATTTTTCAGGGTGCTATTGTGAGTGGAATTGTTTTCTGGATTTCTTTTTCAATGGATTTATGGTTGGCATACAGTAAACCTTCTGATTTTTGAAGATTGATTTTGTATCTAGACACTTTGCTGAATTTGTCGATCAGTTCTATAAGTTTTTAGGTTGAGTTTGTTGGATCTTCTAAGTATAGTATCATGTCATCTGCAAAAAGGGATAGTTTTAGTTCTTCTTTCCCTAGTTTTACCCCTTTGATTTCCTTCTCTTGCCTTATTGCTTTGGCTAGAGTCTCAAGTACTATATTGAACAGAAGAGGTGATAATGGACATCCTTTTCTTGTTCCTATTTTTAGTGGGAACTCTTGCAGTTTTTCTCCATTTAATATGATGTTAGCTGTGGGCCTATTGTATATGGCTTTTATGATGTTGAGGTATATTCCTTCTATTCCGATTCTCTGAAGTGCCTTTAGTATGAATGGGTGTTAGATTTTGTCAAATGCTTTTTCAGCATCAATTGAGATGATCATGTGATTTTTATCTTTGTGTCTATTTATGTGATGAATTACATGGATTGTTTTTCATAAGTTGAACCAGCCTTGCATCCCTGGGATGAACTCGACTTGGTCATGGTGTATGATTTTCTTGATGTGGTTTTGTGCCGTACCTGCCAGCAAAGTTGAACAGTACTGAAGGGGGGAGTGAGGATCAAATACAAAGTCAATACTAAGTCTGTTACTGGGAGGGCTGACAGTCAATACTGTAGCACCGAGTTTATTTCACAAGACCTTTTTAGACCATAACACCAGGAAGCTTATACAGGAAAAATAACATGGGAACATTAGATATTCCATGGCAACCTAACATACGAAACATTACATGAGATTTTGTAGCCCCTACATGACCTATTGACTTAATGTACTGATTGTACCGAAGCCCCTCAACCATATTTCAGTAAAAGTGTCATAAGCGTCTATATCCAGGTTACTGTTTCCTAGGTCTATAATGTCAACACACAATGCCTGGTTGATTTTAGCAAAACATGCGTAATTAATCATAGTATCCAACAGTTTTGAATGCACATTGCTATTATTTTGTTTAGCAGTTTTGCATCTAAGTTCATCAATGATATAGGCCTATAGTGTTCTTTTCTTGAGCTGTCTTTATTTGGCTTTGGTATTAATGTGATGTTGGCTTCATAGAATGTGTTTGGGAGGGTCCTGTTTCTTTCTGTTTCATGAAATAGTTTGAGGAGTATTGAGATTAGCTCTTCTATAAATGTTTTATAAAATTCACTTAGAAAACCATTTGACCCTGGGCTTTTGTTTGATGGTAAACTCTTTATTGCTGTTTCTATTTCTTTGATTGTTATTGGCTGATTTAAATTTTCTATATCTTCTTGACTCAATTTAGGAAGGTTATATGTGTCTAGAAATTTGTCAATTTCTTCTAGATTTTTCATTTTGTTAGAGTATAGTTTTTCAAAATAGTTTCTGATGATCCTCTGTATTTCCACACTGTTGGTGGTAATATCACCTTTTTCCTCTCTTATTTTGGTAATTTGAGTTGATTCTTTCTTTTGGTTAGGTTGGCCAATGGTTTATCTATCTTGTTTATTTTTTCAAGAAACCAGCTTTTGTTTTTGTTGATTTTCTGTATTGTTTTTTTATTCTCTACTTCATTAATTTCTGCTCTGATTTTCATAATTTCCTGTCTTCTACTAGGTTTGGGGTTAGACTGTTCTTGTTTTTTAAGGTCTTTGAGCTGTGTCATTAGGTTATTTATTTGGTGGTTTTCCGTTCTTCTTATGTGGGCACTTAGTGCTATAAATTTTCCTCTTAGTACTGCCTTCAAAGTGTCCCAAAGGTTTCAATATGTTGTGTCACTGTTTTCATTGGTTTCAAGGAATTTTTTGATTTCTCCCCTTATTTCTTCTATGACCCAATCCTCGTTCAGTAGTGTGGTGTTCAGTCTCCATGTGTTTACATGGTTACTCTGGGTCTTCTTAGAGTTGAATTCTAATTTCACTACATTGTGGTCTGAAAAGATGCAGGGAATTATGTTACATTTTTGAATTTGCCAGTGCTCAATTTGTGGCCCAGAATGTGGTCTATTTTGGAGAAGTTTCCATGTGCAGCTGAAAAAAATGTGAATTCAGCTGTAGTTGGGTGAAAGAGTCTATATGTGTCTAATAGGTCCATTTGGTTTATGATATTATTTAGGTCTGAGGCATCTTTACTGACCTTTTGTTTAGAAGATCGGTCTAGTGATGTGAGAGGAGTATTGAAGTCTCCCAATATTAGTGTATTGAGATCTATGTGTGTCTTTATATCATATAGAGTTTGTTTTATAAAAGTGGCTGCACCTATGTTTGGGGCATAGATGTTGATAATTGTTATTTCCTCTTTCTGGATTGTTCCTTTTACTAGTAAAAAATGTCCTGCTTTGTTGCTTCTGATAAGCTTAGGCTTGAAGTCTAATTTATCTGATATCATGGTTGGTATTCTTGCTTGTCTTCGAGTTCCATTAGCATGGATTACCTTTCTCCAGCCCTTCACCTTTAGTGTGTGGGAATCTTTGCTTGTAAGGTATGTTTCTTGCAGGCAGCATATAGATGGATTAGGGGTTTTAATCAATTTTGCCACCTTGTGCCTTTTTATTGGGGAGTTGAAACCATTTATATTCAGTGTGATTACTGAGAGATGACTTTTAATTCCTAATATTTTGAGTTTTGACTTCTGTTTTCAGTGGTGTTTATTCTTCTTTGCTTATTCGTTTGCTTCCTGGAAATTATTGTTTCTCTGGTTCTGACATTTACTTGTTAGTTCTTCTTTGTAGTTGATCTCTTTGAGTATTTTCTCTAGTGCTGGTTTAGAAGATATCAATTCTTTCAGTTTCTGTTTGTCATGAAAGGTTTTTATTTCCCTGCCAATTTTGAGAGAGAGTTTTGCTGGGTAGAAGAATCTTGGCTGCAAGTTATTTTCTTTCAGAGTTTGGAATATGTTACTCCAGCCCCTCCTGGCTTTCATGACTTGATTTGGGAGTTCTGGAGTGATTCTAATTGGTTTGCCTCTAAATGTTACTTGGCCTTTTACTTTTGCTGCCTTTAAGATTCTTTCCTTAGCCTCTACATTAGTCAACTTGATTACTATGTGGTGTGGTGAACTTCTTCTTTGGTCTTGTCTTGAGGGAGTTCTATATGTTTCCTGTACCTGTGTGTCAACTTCTCTTTCTATGTTTGGAAAATTTTCTGACATTACTTCTCTAAAAGATTGTTTATTCCATTAGTTTCAACTTCTAATTCCTCTTCTATGCCTATTATTCTTAGGTTAGTGCTTTTAAAATTGGCCCAGGTCTCATCCATGTCCAATTCATACTGTCAAATTTTTTTTTCTAGATTATGTACAATGGATTCATTTTCAGAATGGTCATCTTCTAAGAGTGATATTCTGTTTTCCATGTGGTCTAATCTACTGTTTATAGTTTGTACTGATGCCTTCACTTCAATTATTGCATCTTTCACATCCTTCATTTCCTTCAAGGCTTCTCTTTCATTCCTGTTCAGGGTGTCAGATTCTTTGTTTATTTGTTCCTTTATTTCTTTCCAGCTCTCTCTGTATTCTTTCTGGAAGTTTTATATTGTTTCTACTATTAAAGATCTGCATTGGTCTTTTGGTAATCTCTGCCATTCAGTGTTGTTGAGTTCTGTTATTGTGAGGTTGTGGTGGCTCATTGATTATTTGCTGTTTTTCCTTCCCATGGTTTCCCTGTTCTTAAATTTATATCTTTGCTCCTCTTGCAAGCTTTCTCATCCAATGTCTGCAGTGGGGGTTTAGAGGTGTCCCCTGGTATATACAGGGACAGGTTGTGTTCAGTGGTAAAGGTTGGGTGAGAAGTCACAGTGATGAATTCAAGAATAGGGTAAAGTAGAGGGTATGGTCCAGTGGAATAAGAGGTTGAGAGTGTTCAGGTGATATATGGTAAAGATTAGAGGTAGTGGATATGTCGGGGGATTCTGGTAGTCAATGTAGAGTTTTAGGTGTGGTAGTATGAGATGGTCTTGATATGAGACAGGGAGAAAAGGAAAATGAAAAGAGAAAGTGTTGAGGAGAAGAATATAGGTGGGAGAAAGGGAGGGAAGCTTGTAAAAGGGATAAGGAGGAGAGTCAACAAACTGAGCAAAAAATAACAAAGCAACCAATCATCCAAACAAACATAAATAAATCAAGGCAATACAAAATGAAAACAGTAAAAACAAACAAACAAACAAACAAAAAAACCAGAACACACAAAAAAAGAAAAAAAAAACAAACAAAAGACACCAACAACAAGAAACAAAAACAAAAACCCTGCTAGTTTTTAAGTACAGAGCTGAGTTGACCTCAGCATTCCTTTTGGATCTGCATGGATATTTTCAGCTTTTAAATATCTGCCCCCTCTATTAGATTTTCAGTCGTGGCTCTGGCATTCTTATTTGCTCTTTCTGTCAGTGCAGGCAGGGAGTTCCGCTGGTGTCTTTCCCACTGCAAGTTTGTGTCTATGAGCTCTCCACAGGACCTATCTGCCTCTCTCTCTCTCTCTCTCTCTCTCTCTCTCTCTCTCTCTCTCTCTCTCTCTCTGCCTTCACTGGTGTCGGGAGTGCAATCTAAATGCCAATGCTGGGCATTACCAGGGTGCCTGGAAGTTCTCTATGCCCTGCGTGTACTGGGTCCCTCCCACTGTTCTGCTCCTATCCAATCACTAGGAGGGCAGGTGACTGAGTCTGTGTTTTGTATAGGGACCCCCGCACCCCAGAGATGCAATCCAATTTACAGATCCCTGCTCCTCTGGCTCCGGTGGGAGGGGTGAGCTGGGTTTCCTCACTGCAGGCTTAAGATGGCTGTCCCAGGTTCTTGATCACTGTTGATCCTGAGGGAATATGCCATCTGATTAGGGTGTGGAGTTCCGTAGTCGTTTACTCCACCTCTGGTCGCTGGGGGGCAGGAGGTCATTGGGGAATTTGGTGTTATTAGAACCCGCTATGGGCAGCAGGCAAGATGGCAGCTGGCAAGATGACGGCTAGCAAGATGGTGGCCACCAGTTCGCGGAGTGCACCACTCCTGTGTGTGCACACTGGCTCCTTTGTTCTCCCTGGGTTCTGTTCAGCTGCTTTTGTTGCTTTATTCATTTTTTTTTTTCTGCTTTGCTTTTCTTCCATCAAAAAACTGCTTTTGTGGCAGTTTTGATTCAAGCTCTGTGGAGCAGTTGATCGCTGCTCAGTCTCTGGCGGGAGAGGTAAGCTGGGGTGGTGCCACGGGAGCTTATTGTACCATGTGTTCCGGTCACTGTGGAAGGTGTGGGGATCCTGGTTAGGATGTGAAGTTCTGGAGTCGAGTCGATTACTCCATTACTCCATGCCTGGTCGCTGGGGAGGCGGCGGTGTTAGTAGACCCCTGTATTGGGCTGTGGCTTAATGGCTGCTGTGGCGCTCCATGGCTTGGGGCCACTGCTGCGTGGACAGGCTCCTTTGTTCTCCCTGGTTGGCTTTCTGGGGTCTCTTTAGTTGTAGTTTAATTTTCGTTGCTTTGTTTGCTTTTTTGTTTCTTTTTATTTTCTTCCATCAAGAAGCTGCTTTTATGGCAGATTTGGTTTGAGCTCACAGTGCCTAAGGAGAGATGTTTCACTCAGATGCCATCTTGGGCTCTGGTTGTTAATTTATTACTGATAACTTTGAAAACATAAGGATCTGATAAGGACTCATTAGAAAAACAGTGCAACTGACAAGAAAATGAGACAGTTCCTTTGACAGGAAAAACCAATAAAAAGGTTTATTTATTTTTATACTTTTATTGGTGCATTATAGTCTCACATCATAATGCAGTTCACAGTGATAGTGACAGACATGCGCACAGCACTTGGTGGGCTTTCCCTCCACTCCCTCCCACTTTGCCCATTTCCCCATACAGGGTACTGACATAGACATTGGTATTCTTACATATATACATAACATCAATGGAAGTGATTCCTTCCTTGATCCTCCCCTCCATCCCCCCTTCCTGTAGTCCACCCCTTTGGCTCCACTGTTTGTCCTCCATTATCTGAAGACCCTCTGATAGCCCAATTACTCCCTTGCTTCCACATATGATAGAAAAGCATATGACCCTTCACTTTCTGTGACCTGCTAATCTCACTTAACAAAATGTTCTCCAAGTCCATCCATTTTCCTGCAAATGACATCATTTTGTTCTTGATTGCTGAGTAGAATTCCATTGTGTGTATATCTCATAATTTTGTAATCCATTCATCTGTTAATGGACACCTAGGTTGGTTCCATAATTTGGCTATTGTGAATTGTGCTTCTGTAAACATGGATATGCATATATTACTATGATAGTCTGATTTCAGTCTCTTTGGAAAGATACACAAAAATGGTATACCTGGATCATATGGTGGATCCATTCCCAATTTTCTGAGGAATTTCCACACTGATCTCCGTAGTGACTGCACTAATTTGCATCTCACCAACAGTGAAAAAGAGTTCCTGTTTCCCCACATCCTTGACAGCATTTATTGTTTTTTGACTTCTCAATGATTGCCATTCTGATGGGGGTTAGAGGAAATCTTGGGATAGTTTTGATTTTCATTTTGATTGCTAATGATATTGGACATTTTTTCATGTATTTGTTGGCCATTTATATCTCTTCTTTTGCGAAGTGTCATTTAGTTCAAATTCCCATATCTCATAATATTATTTGTATTTTTTATTGTTGAGTCTTTAAGTACTTTGTATATTCTAGATATTACTGTTCTGACAGAGGGATAACAGACAAAGATCTTCTCCCATTCTCTAGGCTCTCTCTAAACTATTGATGGTTTCTTTTAATGAGCAGAAGCTCTTTAGTTTATTGCCATGCCATTATTAATCCCTGCTTTACTTTCCTGAGCCTTGGGAGTCTTATTGAGAGCATTTCTACCTGTGCCTATATTTTGGAGTTTTGGACCTATGAACATAGATATGCAAATATGATTATAATATTCTTATTTCATTTCCTTTGGGGAAATGCCCAGAATGCCCTCTAAGTCATATGGTAGTTCCCTTCCCAGTTTCCTGAGAAACATTCACACTGTTTTCCAAAGCAGCAGTACTAGTTTACAGTCCCACCAACAGTGTAATAGGGTTCCTATTTCCTCACATCCTTGTCAGCATTTTTTGTGTTCTTGATGATTGCCATCCTAACTGGAGTGAGATGGAATCTCAGTGTAGTTTTGATTTGCATTTACCTGATTGCTAAAAATGATGAACATTTTTTCATATATTTGTTGGCCATTTGTATTTCTTCTTATGAAAAGTGTCTTTCTAAAAAATGCTTGTCCATTGAAAAATTTTTTTAAGTGGTAAGCTTTTAAGCTCTTTATATATTCTAGATATCAGCTTTTGTCAGATGAGAAGATGTAAATGATCTTTTCCCATTCTGTAGACTCTTTCTTATAATCTTGATAATTTCCTTTAAAATGAAGAAACATTTTAATTTTTTTTTTTTTTTTTTTTTTTTTTGCGGTACTGGGGATTGAACTCAGGGGCATTCTACCTCCGAGCTATACCCCCAGCCCTATTTTTAATTCTTTATTTTGAAACCGAGTCTCACTAAGTCACGGAGTGCCTCACTAGGTAGCTGAGGCTGGCCGCGAACCCGGATCCTCCGGTCTCAGCCTCCCGAATGCTGGGATTACAAGCGTGCGCCACCACGCCCGGCGAAACATTTTAATTTAATGCTCTCCCATTCATTAAATCTTGTTTTAATTCTCTGATCTTTTGAGGAAGTTTATACCTGTACCTGTATGTTGGAGTGTTGGTCCTATACCCTCTTCTCGCAGTTTCAAATTTTCTGGTCTAATTTCTAGGTCTTTGAACCATCTTGAGTCGACTTTTGTCCAGGGGGAGAGGTTAGGGTATAATTGCATTTTTATACATATGGATAGCCAGTTTTCCCAATAGCATTTGTTGTAAAGGCTGTCCTTTCTCCAGTGTATGTCTTTGGCACCTTTATTGAAGATCAACTGGTTATAGATACGGGGATTTGTTTCTAAGTCTTCTATTCTGTTCCATTCGTCTATGTGTCTATTTTTGTGCCCATACCATGCTTTGAAATCATGTACTGTGATGTCTTTCACATGGTTCTTATTGCTGAGAATTGCTTTGGCTATTCTGGGTATTTTCATTTTCATATGAATTTAATAACTGATTTTTATAGGCCTGTGAAAAATGATGATGATACTTTGATAGAGATTGCATTTAATGTGTAGATAGCTTTTGGTAGGATTGCCATTTTTTTTCCTTTTTTTTTTTTTTTTGGTGGCACTGAGGATTGAAGTCAGGGACATTTTACCCCTAAGCTACACCCCCAGCCAGATTTTATTTCTTATTTGGAAATGGGGTCTCACTAAGTTGCAGAAGGTCTTGCTAAATTGCTGAGCTGGCTTCAAACCTGTGATCCTCCTGTCTTAGCATCCTAAGTACTGGGATTACAAGCATGCACCACCACGCCCGGCCTGCCATTTTTATTATATTTATTCTCCCTATCCAAAAGAATGAGAGGTCTTTCCATCTTCTAAAATCTTTTGTTTCTTTCTTTAGTGATTTGTTATTTTCATTGTAGAGGTCTTTCACCTCCTTGATTAACTTTTCCCTAAGTATTTTATATTTTTTGAGGTCGTTGTGAATGAAATTGTTTTCTGTACAATTTTCCGTGGATTCATGATTAGTGCAAAGGTATGCTAAAGATTTTCATAGGTTGATTTTATAACCTGCCACTTTTCTGAAACTGTTTAGCACTTTGAGAAGTATCTTGGATGAGTTTATTGGAGTTCTATGTAAAAGATCATGCCATTCACAGTTTCATTCTTCCTTTCTCCTGTTTATTGCTGAGGCTTAAGTTTTGAATACTATGTGGAATAGGAGTGGTGGCAATGGGCATCCTTGTCTTGTTCCTCATCTTTAGGGAAATTCTGTTAAGTTTTTCCTCATTCATAATAATGCTGGTTTGGGGTTTGTGTATAAAGCTTTTATGATGTTGAGTTAGGTTTCTTCTATGTCTAACTTCCTCAGCATTTTTATCATGAAAAGGTGTTGGATTTAATGAAATGCTATTTCTGCATCTATTGATATAATCATGTCATTTTTGTCCTTAGCATTATTAATCTGGTGAATTACAGTTATTGAAATGAGAATGTTGAACCAGCCTTACATCCCTGAGATGAAGCCTACGTAGTCATGATGAACTCTTTTCTTGATGTAGTTTTGAATGCAAATTGCTAATATTTTGTTGAGAATTTTTGTATCTATGTTCATCAATGATATTGGTCTGTAATTTTAGTTTCTTGTGACATATTTATTCGTTTTGGGGATGAAGGTGATGCTGGCTTCATAGAATGAATTTGATAGTTTTCCTTCTTTTTCTATTTCATGGAATAATTTGAGGAGCATTGGACTTAGTTTTTCCATGAGGTCTTGTAGAATTCATCTGTAAATATGTCTGGGCCTGGACTCTTCTTTGATTGGAGACCTTTTATTGCTACTTTGATTTCTTTGCCTCCTATTGGTTTGTTTAGATTTTCTCTGTCCTTTGGTCCAGTTTAGGTAAGTTTCAGGTATCTAAGAATTTGTCAATTTACTCTGGGTTTTGTATTTTGTTGGAGTGTAAGTTTTTAAAATACTTTCTAATAATGTTTTAAATTTCCACATTATCTATTTATCTATGGTTGCATCTCCATTTTCATCTCATATCCTTGTAATTTGGGCCTGCTTCCTCTCTCTCTCTCTCTCTTTTGTTAGGTGGCCAAGGGTTTGCCAATCTTATTTGTCCTTTCAAAAAAGAAAATAGTCTTTTTTATGTTGATCTTCTGGATTGTTTTGTTGTTGTTTTGTTTTGTATTTCATTAATTTCTGATCTTATTTTCATTATTTCCTACCTTCTGGCTTTGGGGTTAGTTTGTTCATGCTTTTCAAGGGTTTTGAGGTACATCATATTTTCAATGATCATAGCCCCTTACAATAAAGTATTAATAAGTTTCTAATTGTCTGCTTCTTATAATTGGGTATTTAAACTTAGCCCTTCCTGCCTCATTAAATGGGTATATTATCTAGTGTGACTGGGATATTTCAGTGTCTGCTTTGCCTGGTTACCTTCTCTAGGCTGCACTGCAAGCTGGGAAGGATTTATTGACTATTTAGGAGGGTGTTCTGTCTTCAATTTGGCTGTTTTGTTAATGTTGGGATTGATGTCTAAAGCATCTGCTTTTTTCAAATTCACAGCGAGATATGCCTCTTCTCCTAGTGCTCACTGTCAATATACTGGGGATATATGGATGGGATTCAGTTGGTTATCCTCTGGCCTGTTTTGTATTTGGTGAAACTAGCAGAAGATTATTTGTTTCTTATTGTTCTGCCTTTGGAGTTCAGTTTTTCTCCAGGTTGGGAAGTTTATGTCCAGGTGGACACTATTATTTTATAGAGTGAGGGTTAGAGAGAAGATAGCATAATAGTTACAGTACAAAACAGAGAAGAATCAGAAGGGGAGAGAAAAATTACTGTGGTGTCATCTATAAAGAGATGAATGCTTGAGGAGAGTGAGATAGAACAGAAGTATAAGGAAAGTTGAAGACTCAGATGGAACCAGGCTGCAGAATAAGAATAACCTATAGACAGACAAATCAACATGGAGAGAAGTCTCAATTTAGAAAAAGAGAAAACCTTGAACAAGATTAGTAGCACATGAACAAACAGGAAAAAAAAAACACATTAAAATGCAAAACCTAATTAAGTGAATTAAAAATAAATGCTAGATAATGATAAAAGTATAAGAATAGAGTCAAGAGGAGAAGAGATCAAACTAACAAAACAATGGTGAAACCAGGAGAGAAATTCCCAAAATGCCATCAATAACAAGGAAATAAAAGTAAATATTTACTTGAAAGGCAAAAGATAAAATAAGTCAAAAACAGAAAAATAATTTTAAAAATTTTTAAAAAGTATTTGAAAAGAATTTAAAACCTAATACAAATTTTAAGGAAGATGAATCTTTATTTCTTTTTTTTTAATCTTCTTAAAATGTAGACTTGATTTTATTCATAGTCAAGTTTCAGAAAGGAATCCTCTTCTGTTATAAATGGCTATGGGCTTCTGTTGTCCATGCTTGATATTCTATGCTTTCTTTTAACTTCAGCAAGCTGGGTATAGATGACTCAATTTGAGATAAAATTTGAGTCTTCTCTCCACTCTCTTTTGGTTCAGTTTGAGGTTTGTGAATTCTTCCTTGTGCCAGGTAGCTCTGATGTTATATTGGATGGGAGAGGGAGAAGATCCTCTCCCAGTCAGTAGACCCAGTGATCCAGATTGCATGGCATAAGAGAGTCTTGGGGTCTGTGATTACCATGGATTCCACTCCCCCTTTGTTGTATTCAGGAGGAGAGTGTTAGAAAGAGGACCTGGAGATACTACTCAGACCGTAAAGACCCTGCTGGTGCTGAGTCTATGGTGGGGTGGGCCTTATTGCTGCAGTAGTCTTCAGTATCTCTGCAACCTAAGTTGGCACCCTTGTAGCTTGTGCTTGCCCTGCTGCCACTGGGTCTATATCAGAAGCTGTACCATTTTGCAAGGAGTTCCTGCTAGCATTTCCTAGTCTGGGTCTAGCTAGTGCTTCTCCTAGTGCTATCTCTAGGGGGTGCTCCCTGGCCTAAGCCAGACCTTTGACATGACTGGCCGGCTGTAGCTAGGCTTTCCTTGCCAGTGGAGATGATGTTAGTATCCTCACATTGAGGCATTTTGAGGTCTGGACTGTAGGGGCTGTTCTCTAGTACCATGTAGTTGGGGTGAGTGGGGCTGTTCTCCTCACTGCTCAAGGTGCTATGTTGGGAAGGATATAGGGGTCTCTGGTTTGGCTACAAGAACATACCCAGAGGCAGGGTAGCTCTTCAATGCTCCTTTCAGTCCTGCTTCTGCTGAGACCTGATGGGTGGGGGGTTGGGGTTTCACAATGCACCCAGAAACCAGGCTGGCCCAAGTCTTTTCAGTGGATGCCGGATCAGAGCAAAGGGAAAGGATCCCTGGGGGTGCTAGCACCAGCAGGCCTGCTTCTGCAGAAGCAACTGAGCAGGCTAGAGTGCATGTAGCCCTTACTAAGTCACCCTTACTAGGTCACCCAGCAACATCGTGCGGGTGTGTGCTGACTTTGCCAACTGGAATGATTCAGACGTGTCAGGGGAGACACAATAATTCTGTAGGGTTCTTGGCTTACTTGGCAGAAAAGAATTTCAGCTTGTACAGGTCAGAGAAAAAGATGGAGGTTTTATTTAGGAAAGTGGAGTATTGAAGAGAGAATGCAGGCCATCTCAAGAGGAATGGAGTTGGGCATGGTGGCACATACTTGTAACCCCAACACTTGGGAGGCTGAGACAGGAGGATCCCAGGTTCATAGCCAACTTCAGCTACTTAGTGAGACCCTCTTCAACTTAGTGAGACCCTGTTTCAAAATGAAGAATAAAAAATAGGGCTGAGGGTATAGTTCAGAGGTAGAATGCCCCTGGGTTCAATCCCCAGTAACACACACACACACACACACACACACACACACACACACACACACACTCACACACACGCAAATAAATAAATAAAGGGGGGATGGAGCACCTGAGCTAGAGACTCTTTGTAGCTCTTTCAGTTCTTTTATAGAACTCCCCATGACAGGTTGAGTGGGGTCCTGCAGTAGAGGTCTGGAGTTCCTTCTAATCCTCTGGTTCCTGGCATCCATGATTGATGGCTCAGTGGTGTCTGACCTCCTTCATCCTTCTCCTGGATCCTTTGTTTATTAAGCATTTCAGGAATCTCAGATCCAGTGAGGGGCCTTTGTGGTAATGGTGTGGGCTCTTTGAGGCTTCAGCCTAAAATGTAACACACCCTATAGGGTGGAGTTAGAGATTATGAGCTTTCCAGAGTTTGAAACTACATTTTCCTTTCCTTCCCAACTTGTCTCCTTTCTGCCTAATATTTTATTTCTTCTATCTTACCTCAAGACCCACATTGCCATGGGTACAGGCACAGGCTGAAGCTCCTTCTGCAGATGCTGCAAGTGGGAGGTAGACTAGCTCTGCACTGGTTCACTAAGGTAGTGGAACCAAAAGCTGCCAGTGCAGGACTCAAGCCATTTCTGGTGAAGATGCTTTTTGTGGGGATATTGGGAGAAAGGTCCCTGGCACTGCTCCAGGGTGCAAACAGTCTCCCGTGCCTGGGTGGTGGTGCCCGAGCTCCCATGGGATTGGGTTGGGGATGGCTGGGTCATGTATGTGTGTGTCTAGACTTTGTCTGCCCTGCTGGCCCTGAAGCTGTCCCAACAGCGCATTAGTGTAGGCTGTGGATGCAAAGCTCAAAGACCGTTTAGAAAAATGGATGGGAAAACTGTTCTATAACAGACTCCAGCTATGGAGTCAAGTCCTGCCTGCCACCATTCCTCTCAGTTGCTTTATATATTCAAACACACTTTTTCTATGGATCAGAGACTCCTAGCTTTGTTGTAGATGATAAGTTGTCACTTGTTCCTGCTTTGCTTGCTTACCTCAGAAAGGCTAAGGGAGAATTCCTTTGGTCAATTTTTTTACAGAGCCCCAGGCTTCTTGTCCCTCCAGTCAGTCATCTAGAGACCCTTCTCTCTCTTCAGTGGTTTTCTAAGGGCCCTCTGGGAAATCTCAAAGGCAATTTTAGGTGCAAAAAATATAATTTAGTCTTCAATTTTTAGAAAGCACAATGTCAAAAGTTGTCAGTAGAGTTGAACACCTTGCTATGAGAGGATCATGAGTCACCAGAAAATAATACTTGACTCCCTATTTAATTGAGGTGACAGAATGTTTTAAAAGATAATACTGCAGGTAACACAATTATAAAAATCTTATACTTTCAAAATTGAGAAAACTGTTTCTTAAGAAATCAAGAGCATGATAAAGTCAATATAAAGTCAAGGAAATTAGCAGTGCGTGGTGGTGCATGCTTGTAATTGCAGTACTTGGGAGACTGAGACAAGGATCTGGGTTTTCCCCCAGCCTTAGCTACTCAGTGAGATCTTCCCCAACTTAGTGAACTTAGTGAGACTCTGTTTCAAAATAAAGAAGAAAAATAGGGCTGAGAATGTCACTTGGAGGTAGAATGCCCCTGGGTTCAGTCCCCAGTACCACAAAAAAAAAAAAAAAGTCAAGGAAATTATTCTTATGCTACATAGAATCTCTACCTTCTATGCAGATTATTCGGAACATAAGTAAAAACTTTTTAGAGCAAAAAACTTTATTTATAGATTAATACTCCCCAAATAAAAACAAGACAACCAAATGAAAATAAAACACCACATCCTTCTAGAGAAATATATACAACCAGTATAACTTAGCCAGCTTTGACCACAACAATAAAATTCCCTTTTCTGGAAACTTCTACAAATTTCTATATCCATTGGGCTTTGTCCTACTCTTCTTTCTAATTCGGGAGCAATCAGTCACTTTCAGTTAGAAAACAAAATGAAACCAAAACTAACTGTTTTTTTTTTTTTTTCTGTTAATAAAAACACATCCTACATATCTTGTATTTAACATTTCCCCTTTCTGCCACTCTTGTTCTTGGTACTGTAGGGTGTGGATGTAACAGTCCAGGAAATCGGGTGAGAACATAACAGGCCTAAATTAGGATAATAGGCCTAGGTTTCAGTTTCCCCAAAGTGGAACAGCCCCCTCCCTTCCCGAAACAGGACAGACCCTCCTTTTCCGAAAGGTCCTGCACTAGGGTGGCCAATCAGAGAAAATTCCCCGGATTGGCCAGCTCACCATGAGCCCACCCCAGGGAGTAAGCCAATCGTCATCATCCCTGTAGCTCATCCCATCTCTGGCAACCAGGCTCCACCAATCCCAGTGCCTTTGCTTTGTTACCTTTCCCATGTGCACCAAAAGTTTTCCCGCCTATGTAAACCCCCTATAAAAGGCTGAACAAAGCCAGAGTTGGGTCCACACCATGATTCCACTGTGTTGGATGAAGCTTGGACCCTAACTCAAGTTAGCAATAAATCTTCTTGCTTTTGCATTACTCTGTGTGAAGTGATCGTCTTTTGGTGGGGCACCCCGGATTTGTACATAACAGTATAAAACATATATCCATTATAACTTTTAACCAAAACAACTTCAATTTCACAGTTAAAACAAAAAGATGATTTATTACACATTTCCTGTCACACACCAGCTTCTCTCAGCAGACTAGCAGGGCTCGTGAAAACACACCCCACAACTTCCTATAGCTATACACATCACTTATAGCACACTTATAGTACACAGTTATAGTACATTCGATGAGGTAGAATAGAAGAAACAAAAATTTAGGCAGAAAGGAGAGATTGGGAAAGAAAGAAAAAATATAGTTTTAAAATCTGGAAAGTTCTTAGTCTCTAACCCCACCCTTATAGGATTATGTGTCAAGTCTTGGGCTGAAGCCTCAATGGGCCCACACTCAATCTCCAAGGCCTCTCTCCCCACCTGAGATTCCTGAGATCCATGGGGAGGACAAAGGTCAGACCTCAGCCAGACACCACCCATCATTGCTAAGAAAACTGAAGAAGAGGAGGCCCAGACCTCCACAGTGCCCACCCCCTCTTGGGAGTTCTTGGCAGCGATGATGATGATCTCTTCTTGCCTGCCTTCTCACTTTCCTGAATAAAGCTCCTGCCTTTGTCCCTGACTGGCTAGTGCTGAAATTCTTTTCACTAAGAAGGCCAAGAACCCATGAGAGGTATCATGCTGACCCACGACACACATTCATATGCAAATATAGTTTCTCTGTAAGATATAAAAATAAGAGATAAGCCGGGCGTGGTGGCGCACGCTTGTAATCCCAGCATTCGGGAGGCTGAGTCCGGAGGATCCGGGTTCGCGGCCAGCTTCAGCTACTTAGTGAGGCACTCCGCAACCTAGTGAGACCCGGTTTCAAAATAAAGAATAAAAAATTAGGGCTGGAGGTATAGCTTGGAGGTAGAATGCCCCTGAGTTCTATCCCCAGTACGGCAAAAAAAAAAAAAAAAAAGAGATAAAAGTAATAAACTTAAAGTCATTCTTAGTAACTAATATTTCAGCATTTTCTTACTTAGGAATAATCTAGTGATATAATGATCATTAAATTTAATATTAGCCAATATTTTAAAGTAACTACAAGTATTTGAAAACATCTTCAACTTAACCAGGTTAAGTTCATAAAATGTTATTTTGTCTTTATTTATACAAATAAAGTTTGTCAAAATATTGATTCTATTTGATCAAATACAAATTTACTTTTTAAAATCATCTTAAACATTCAGTAGAAGCCATATCAAATTTATTTTATCAGTAAACCTGTAATTTAGGACAAACTACCCAAATAGAGTAAAAGTATAAGTTTGTGTCATGTTTAATGCTGAAACATAGCAGTTTTTATTAAATTGACAACATTAAACTAGGCTCTTTACCAAAGTTTTACCTAAATTACATGATCCTGAATTCTTAGTCATTAGTTTTGGGGGTTTTTTTTGGCAATGGTAGGGCTCGAACCCATGACCTTGTGCATGCTAGGCAAGCATTCTATCACTGAGCTACATCCTCAACCAGCATTAGTTTCAATATAATTTTTATTAGATCATTCAAAGTTCAATTCCTCAATGTTAACAAGTTTTCAGAATGTGTAATGAATTAAATGCTTATTTATCTTAAGCCAGTGAAGACAGAGTTCTTTTGATTTAAGAGATTTTACAATCTTATTTGGTAATGCCATTCAGAGGTGAAAAACATTCCATATTCATAGTTACATTAACATATATTCTGACATAGAGTTTATAGCTTTGTGTGTGGGTGGGAGGTACTGGAGTTTGAACCCAAGAATGCTCTGCCACTGAACTATACCCCCAGCCTTTATTTATTTATTTTATTTATTTATTTATTTATTTATTTATTTATTTATTTATTTATTATTTTTTGCCTTACTGGGGATGGAACCCAGGGACATTCTAACTCTGAGCTACACCCCTAGCCCTATTTTTATTCTTTATTTTGAAACAGGATCTCACTAAGTTGAGGAGTGCCTCACTAAGTAGCTGAGACCGGCTATAAACCTACAATCTTTCTGTCTCAGGCTCCCAAGTACTGGGATTATAAACATGCACCACCATGCCCAGATTTTTTCCTTTTTTCAACTGGATCTTACTAAGTTGGGGAGGTTAGTCTTGAACTTAGGATCTTCCTGTCTCAGCCTCCCAAATCCTGGGATTATAGGCCTGTGCCACTATGCCCAGCTTAGAGTTTATAGTTTTAATTATGAAAGTTTAGTCCTATGTCAAGAGGAAACAGAATTACAAAATTTATTTGTCCATATCAAAGACCTATTCTCTTCTTATTTGGTGTAAATGGTTAACTGATCTGAAATCACAACACCCAAACATATGAATGGAAAAGATTAGCAAACCAAATTCTTTGCCATCTTTCACCCAATGGAGCACAATATCTATGAACCATGATTTCATTTATAGAAATCACCCAATGGTCAGACCATAAAATCAAGAGAAGACTCCAGTAGAAACCATCAGCACTCAAGAGGAATCCAAATTCTTACTGTACTACAAATTTAAAGTGAGGTTCATTGTTGGGTCCCCTGGTCACCAGTCATGAATGGATCACAAGGGCTTCAAGAGTCTCCATTATCTCAGAGTCCCATTTCTAAGTATCGGAGACACAATACATTGGATGATTAAGGAGATAGTTTGTTTTAGGTTATTGCAGTAGAGAGAGCACCAAAGATACAGAGAATGGAGTATCCTAGCAAGGTGGCTTTCCTTAGACTTTTATAGGAAGAGACAAGTTGCATCTGGGGTGGTTTACAGTGGGTTTGTTTTTCACATTGGTAAAGTCACAGCTATATGAACAGTAAATGTTTTTGTTTGTTATTAGTCTGTATTAGTTTCCTAATATACTAGCTAATTAATTAGTTGTAACAAATTACCTCAAAACTTAGTGGCTTCAAACAACTCACAGTTCGGGTGTTCAGATTTCTGAAGCACAGCTCAGTAGACTAAGATCAAAGTGTTGGCAGGCCTGTGAGCCTTTTGGAGGCTCAAGGACATAATTGGTTTAATTCCCTTTTCAGCTTCTAGTGGCCACCTGCATTCCTTGGATAGTGGCCTAATTGATGTGGAGCCTAGAACTAAATCAACTACACAGAGGTCTTGATGCTGAGTTTCCCATTAGATTTTCATGTGTGGGGGCCTGATATCTTTATAAAGATGAAGGTTGGTACTGATACAATATAATTTTTCAAAAAAGTTAAAAATGTGACTCTCATGGAAATATAAAAAAAAATGAGTTAAAGATTTATCCAACCCATTAATAATGGAACTATCAAACTAAAACCAACTGAGAATTGGTCTTAAGAGAGATTTATATTCTCCACTGGATAAAATTAATTTGCATTGCTATGAAAAACATTACACTCTTATAACAGTTTTCTATAACTGAATTTCTATCTGCGTAGAGCTGTAACACAGCCCAACCCAATGACAAGTCCCATCAAATGTCCCCACCTCCCTCACCCAGTGGGATCAGATAATCCCAGAGGGTCTTGTAGACAATGCTGAATTATTTCTTTTGCCCAATCTCAAGTCTTGGATAATTTTCCTAACAATTTAGGGTACCAAGTTATAATTGAGCAATATGGTATGGGGCCAGATTTTACTAGTATATTTAGAAAGTTTCTTATGAATGACTCAAAAAGCACTTTGGGACTGGACAGTACTCCAAAGATGATACCAAACATGCTTATTTGAAAATCTTAGTTGTTTGGATTCTAAAGGAAATCAATTACTTGTGCTTACAGCATATCTGAGGTTTTTTGTTTGTTTGTTTGTTTGTTGTTGTTGTTGTTGTTTTTGGTGGTACTGGGGGCTGAACCCAGGGGCATTCTACCTCCAAGCTACACCCCCAGTCCTATTTTTATTCTTTATTTGAAACAGATCTCACTAAGTTGTGGAGGGCCTCACTAAGTAGCTGAGACTGGCCGCGAACCTGGATCCTCTGGTCTCAGTCTCCCAAGTACTGGGATTACAAGCATGCACCACCATGCCTGGATCATATCTGAGTTTTGGTCCTTTTTTTTCTTTTAATTTTATCCTATTAACATTTTATTTAGGTATCAAAATGTGCTATCTTCATGCTTTGCAAGGTTCTTAACTGATTTAACTTCTTTTGTTCTTTCCTATGATATTATCTGTTTGGCCAAAATGTTGTCAATTTCTACTTACTTTAGTTGTTTCAGATAACTAAACAGAATAATAAGACCTGATGTATTTTAAAATGAGTTGTGATAAATTTGAAAACAATTTATATGAAGAAGAGTCGACCAAAATGGGATTGTCCACACCTTTACTTGACTGATGTATTTAGGCAGTTATTTTTGTTTTTCATTATAGAAACTGAAACAAGAGCTAGGTAAATTGAAAAACACTGAGTCATCTGTGGATATGCATGCTCATCTAAATGTAAATAATATGTAGTAAGACTGACTTTCTCAGCCTGGACTTCTCTATTTTAAGGGGAGATAATCTTGGGCCTATGGACTTGCAAAACAGAGATGAGGAATGACTGTAATATTCAGAATGAGTGTCTCTCATGGGTGGTCAGTGGTAAAGTCTCTATGTTCAGGTGTACATTATGAAATTCATTATTTCTCTATATTTCAGTAATATTTTTAACAGAGAAACAACACATTACATAACTAATTGGGACATGAAAAATAAAAGAGAAGGAAGAATAAGCAGCACATTATTATCAGTGTCCCTCATATTTTTGTTCAGAAACTCCTACTAATTGGAGTTTGGTTTCTTTTCCTCTGGGGTCTAGCTGTATTTAACACATGTTTCTGTTTCTATTTTAATCATTTCATGTATTTTTTTTTCTCTTGCTCATCTCTAAGATCCTTTCTGTCCTAACCTTACAAAATTTAAGATCCATTGGTTTTATGTTTTCAGCTGATTTCAGGTTAAAGGCATCTTATAGCTGCCACAATGATTAATGTATGATGGCTATTGTCGTGAACACTTTTTTATTTATGTACATATTTGTTTATTTGGTACTAGAGACTTAACACAGAGACATTCTACCTCTGAGCTACATGCCCAGCCCTTTTTCAAATTTTTGTTTTGAAAAAGGATATCACTAGGTTGCAGAGAGTCTTGCCAATTTGTTGAGGCTGGTCTTGAATATGTGATCCTCCTATCTCAGCCTCCTAAGTACTGGGATTACAGGTGTGCTCTACCGCGCCCAGCTATGAACACTTGTTTAAACAGGAAGAATGTGATAGTGTCATACCTGGGCAATGGACAGGTAGCTTGTGTCTAGTTGAATGCATATGCCTGTGGGGAACAGAGGAGTGGGAGAAAGCTTGGTTAAAATGAGAAAGATGCTACTGTGGCTTGAATGATTTCCAGTGACTTTTCTTTCTTTCCTTCTTTCTTTTCTGATGAAATATAACAGAAGAAAAAGATGAACCAATGACTTTTCAAAAGATTGCAAATCAGCCATTCAAGTTAATACCTGTTTGAAATTTCTAAAAAATATTGTAAGAGCCGGGCGTGGTGGCGCACGCTTGTAATCCCAGCATTCGGGAGGCTGAGACCTGAGGATCCGGGTTCGCGGCCAGCCTCAGCTACCTAGTGAGGCCCTCCGCAACTTAGTGAGACTCGGTTTCAAAATAAAGAATAAAAAATAGGATTGGGGGTATAGCTCGGAGGTAGAACGCCCCTGAGTTCAGTCCCCAGTACCGCAAAAAAAAAAAAAAAAAATATTGTAAGAACGAGTCAAATACCAAAAGGAGTCCAGTTCTTTGGTCACATATGCTAAGGAGATTCAGCAAAATTTTTCAGTATAGCCTCCCTTTACATAAAGGAGCATCTCTTCCATGCATACCTCACCCCCCAATAGAACTGTTATCCTTCATTCAGTTCCAACTCTCTCATCTTACCTGGCTCCTGCAAAACTCTGGGTTACTGGGATGGGTAGCTTCCCCAAGGCAGCTCCCTTTAGCACCCATCTTCTACTCTGGTTTGTATTTTCTTCCTTATATTTTGAACTTAGTTTTTCTCTTACTTTCTTTTGAGCTCAATGTTGTGTTGTATGCAGAGATATTCTGTATAAGGATTTTCAGGAACTTAACCTACCATACTTTTAGAAGTGGAACTCTTGATAAAGATCTCTCAATCATTATTTCATATTCTAGTCAGTAACACTGAAGACATCATGATGTCCTACTAAAAAGAAAATAATACAAAAAGTTCTCTTTCTTCTCCATTTCTGAGATTGCATTCTATTCTATGTTTTCCCACCTACCTGACTTCTCAATTCCAGTTTTCTTTACTATCGCTGTCTCCTTTACCAGATCTTAACAATGATCTTATTCCTCATTAATCTAGACACATTTTCTATTGCTATAAAGGTTTTAAATGCCCTCTAGATATGATTGTTCCCATGTCTATGTCTATTTCTGATACCTTTTCTTGTCTCCAAACACATAGATTAAACTGTGTACTTGACATTTTAATTTGAAGGTCTCAAAGATATCTCTTAACCATTTAATTCTTTCTTACTGTTACTTCTCTCTTATTCTCTCATAACATTTTTATCCACCTGGCTTTCTATGTTGGAAAGCCAGGAATAACTATTAATATTTCTTTCTCTTATCTCTACCTTAAGGTGCATATCTCACATCCAGCCATTTATTTTTTTTTTCCAAGTCACAGTTTTGAACCAATCCACAGTCATCTACTGACCTGCTAGGATAGTCTTTATACCAGTTTTGTAATTTCTGTTCTTTTTTGTTTGTTTGATATATATATATATATATATATATATATATATATATATATATGTGTGTGTGTGTGTGTGTGTGTGTGTGTGCGTGTATGTATATATATGTGTGTGTATACATATGCATATATATGTATATATATATTGCTGTTTTGTTTTGAGTAAAGCATAGTTTTCATCCACATTTCCTTGTTTGTAATGATCTAATATAGTTACTTTTTAAATATTATATAATTGCAATTTTGACCATATGTTTAAAGAAGGAACTATTTAATAGAGATTATTAAACTTCTAAATCATAGTTTTAAGCACAAATTAATGTTTTACATAACTGAATTAAGATATTATATATACTATATCTACAGATATATGTCATACTAAATAGCTCCCAAAGGCCCATGTATAAAGGTCTCTGGGCTGCTGGTATTTGAGGTGCTGTGGACCTCTAAGAGAAGAAGCCTAGTGGGAGATTTTTAGGTTGTTAGAGACATGACTTCCAAAGGGATTGTGGGACCCCAGTCTTCCTTTCTCTGTCTCTAAGATTCATCTTTGATATGAATCAGACCAAAGGACATAAATCACTCGGGGAAGCTGATTAACTGGGGCCACTCAAGAACCTTGTACATGGCAACTTTACATTTTGTAGCACAATGTTTTAGTGAATGAATCATATAAAAATGAAGTCTTATTATACATGAAAATAGAGGATAAAAGGCACACAACCTTACCAATTGCAAATTATATTAGGAATGACTTTTGAAACATATTTTACAAATATCAACCCCTTTCACTGTTTCTTACTATAAATGCTCTCTAAAATCCGAATGTTGAAAATTACTGTGGTTAATTTAACCAGCACCCATTTTGAGTAGTAATGTGGAGTATGGTATTATGAGGTCACTTAGAATTTCACTCAGGAAAAATAATTTTACTTAATAACATACATACTTAAAATACTTAATCATATCCTTATTTAAACACACTAATACAGTGGCTATAGTTTATAATTATATATTTGGTAATAAATGTGAAGAAAGAAAATAAATATTATTTTCTTTATGAAATCATTCAGCAACCTCATGAGACTTAATAATAACTAGATGTGCACAATTAGAAGAATGTGAATTCTGTTAATAAATTTGATATGTGTTATTCTACTTATTATTATTTTTCAAGGAGTAAATTTTACCTCTGTTGAAATGGAATTTATGGTGAGTATGTAATTATATTTTTAAAAGATATGCATATACATGTGTACTATGTAGAAAAATAAAATGTAATTACATCAATTTATAGCAGTGATTTACTCCAGCAATTATTCTGCATGGAGAAGAATGGCATATTGCAATAACCACTGATTCTGAGCTCATAAATATTAAGGTGATATCCTGAGGCTTTGTGAACAAGAAAGACATTACTATCTCATGTATCCTATAATATATAATTTTGGTCTCTCATTTATATATTTCAAGTGTTGATTACATCAACTCATTCATTTTACAGTCTATATTGTTCTCAATATATGTATTTTATGTGCTACTTACTTTACATACACTATAATCTAAACGTGATCCAGTAGATTCTCAGTATAGGTTAGCTTAGGAATGACTTACCCCAATCTTCTCATTGAACTTACAAAACTATTTATTAAGGCAACAGAAACTTAAAATCAAAAGTGAGAGGAGTAAATTCTTCAGGCAACCAGGAATGTTTTAAAGTTTCATCTGTTCCTTATTCAATCCTAGGTCTTTGTTGGTCATGAGAAAGTCAGAAGAGTTTAAAAATTCAGAATTATGTATGGAAACTTTTCTTTGGTTCCTTCAAAATTTTGGCTCTTGAAAGTGTACACACAAAATTATTAGTGAGAAGATCAGATTCAAAAAATCATTCGTACTGTACCTGTGTACAATCTATATTGTTTTTAGAGAAGAATTTTGCCTGTGTGCTGAGTTTAGAGCCTAGACTCATGTAAGTTGGATTCCAAGGTTCTTGTTAAAAACAATTTGACCACTTTTCTCTCAGAAAGTAAAAATCAAAGGGCAGGCTATCTTCATCCACACTCCTCCAGTGCCCTGCAGGGTCAGTTTAAAGAATTTCTCACCATTCATTCTCAAATGAATCCCTCTACCTGGAAGGCAGAATCTGCTGCCAGCAGTGCTTCTTAGCTCCTGACCTTAGGGTGTGGAATGGATACACCCTATTCAATCATACTGCCCTTTCTTGTTCTGGGCTTTCTCTTTACCTTTTTCAACTATTGACCCAGGTAACATGCTCCCTGAGGTTTGAGTGGTAATGGACCTTTTATGCTTAGGGTCATAATAGGATGCTTTAAAGTTGCAATTAGGCAATTAGCTATAAAGTTACTTAAAGTAAGCACTTAAGTGTGAAGTTTCAGTCTGTATTTTATTCTAGGAATCCACCTCCACCCCGCCCCATGACCTCAAATACTATAAACTTCACTTGAAAGTAAAACAAATCTTGACTTGAACAGTTGAGTTTCTCCAGCTCTCTTCCTGAGCACTCATCTCTTTCTTTTCTAGCAGGACTTCTAGAATAAGTGAGAGTATTCTGGTACAGCCAAGTACAGATGAGACTTGCATAGATTCCATAATCAGAGCCTTTGGGTCTATTCTTCATCTACTGCTGACCCACTATAAAAATCTGGGTAACTTTCTCTGTGCCTCTTTATTCTTATCTGCCATATGGAGACAGCTATCACAGTTACTTCCTCACAGATGTATTTTTTTAGCAGCTTTATAATAGGCATATAAGTAGCTGCACATATCTAAAACTGTGATTTGATAACTTCTGACATATATTTAAAACCATTGCCAACTGACAGGGTCTTGTCTCCAACAGGTATTATGTAACAATAATGTATATAAAGCCCTGTGATAAGTTTTACAAAGTCTAACGATGTTAATTATTGTTATATTCATTTTTATTCTCCAATGCTATTAAGACTTCTCAACAATTCTGTTGGAATTATTTCTGAAAATGTTATCAATTGCCACTTTGATGGCCAAATCCAATGACATTTATATTTTTATTCTCTGGAAAATTTTTTTTTTTTTGTTTTCTTTTTTTTTTTAATTTTTTATTGTAGTAATTTGTGCAATATAGCATACATCTTTGTTAAGTACAAGTTGTTAACAACATATTTGCACACAATTCTCATTTAGGCTCTTTCCTTACCCCAGACACTTACTGTACCCTTTCTGGCTTTATTTTCCTCTCTAGTATCTATAACTATCTTTCCTTCTATGTGTTCTATTCATT
>PVLC010013447.1:0-41655 GCA_004027655.1 Graphiurus murinus | reverse complement strand
ATAAAAACCCTGTTCCAAACCCCTTCGGGGCTCTCCTCTCCTACCCCTGCGTGGGATGCAGGTTGAGCCCTAACGCGCGTTAGTCTTACAATAAAGCCTCTTGCGGTTTTGCATCAAGTGACGACTCTCGAGATTGTTTGGGGTGAGCGCCGGTATCCAGCTGACAGCGTTAGGGTCCCCTTTTTGGGGTTCCTACATTGCTAAGGATCAAACCCAGGGGCGTTCTACCTCCCAGCTACACCCCCAGCATTCTACCTATTTTTTATTTTGATTTTGAAGCAGGGTCTCACTAGGAAGATGAGAGTCTCACCATTTGCTGAGGCTGTCCTTGAATCTGGGATCCTTCTGCCTCAGCCTCTCAAGTACTAGGACTACGAGCATGCGCCACCACACCCCATTTTATTTTTATTTTTTATTGTGTTTGTTGGGGGGGGGGAGTTGAACTCACGGGCATTCTACCTCCAATCTACATCCCCAATTCTATTTTTTTAATTTTTTAAATTTTGAAACAGGATCTCTCTGGGTTGATAAGAGTCTCACTGCTTGCTGAGGTTGTCCTTGAACATTCAATCTTTCTGTCTCAGCCTCTCAAGTATTGGGATTACAGACACGTGCCACCATACCCAGTCTTATTTTTTATTTTAATTATTTCTTTATTTCTTTACTTATTTATTTAGTTTTTGCAAAACTAAGAATTGAACCCAGGGGCATTCTACCTCCGAGCTATACTGCCAGCCCTATTTTTTATTCTTTATTTTGAAACAGGGTCTCATCCCCCTGTCTCAGTGCACTTTTTAAATTTATCAAAATTGTGACAAAAAGAGCTTTTCACACTAATAAAATACTTATTAAAAAGAATGAGTGCCAGGTATGGTAGCACACACTTGTAATCTCAGGACTTGGGAGATAGAGACTGGGGGATCCAGGTTTATGGCCAGCTTCAGCTACTTAGCGAGGCTCTCCACAACTTAGTGAGACCCTGTTTCAAAACAAAGAATAAAAAATAGGCCTGGGAGTGTAGCTGAGAGGTAGAATGCCCCTGGGTTCAATCCCAGTACAGAAAAAAAAAAAAAAAAAGTTAATGAGTAGCTGGGCTTGGCAGCATATACCTATTATCTCAGTACTTGGGAGGCTGAAACAAGAGGATCACAGGTTCAAGGCTAGTCTCAGCAACTTAGTGAGGTCCTCCACAACTTAGTGAGACTCTGTTTAAAAATAAAAAATAAAAATAAGAGCCAGGCGTGGTGGTGCATGCTTGTAATCCCAGTACTTGGGGGGGCTGAGACAGAGGATTGCAAGTTCTCAGCCAGCCTCAACTACTTAATGAGGCACTCCGCAACTTAGTGAGACCCTGTTTCAAATAAAGAATAAAAAATAGAAGCCTGGACACCGGGGGAAACGGGTTGCTGCAAACTCGCGCCCCACCTTTGCAGCGGGCTGTTTTATACGCTAGTGCCTGTGTTTGAGGCTGTTAACGACGCCATCGTCCTGCCTTTTTAACAAATGGGCGTTAGGCAGATAGCTGCTTTCCTGTGTTGCTGAATGACCTCCTGTCCTCGGCTGGCCTCGCCCTGGCCCTGCGAGCTGCAGAGCCGGTGCCCAACGGTGGTGGCGGCGCCTCGACTGCAGTCCGCCGGGACTCACGAGAGCCGAGGGGAGACTGAACCTGCTCCCTTGAGCGTCCCAGGAGAGATGGCAGAAAGGATCCCGGGAAGGCAGCATACATCACGCGCCTCTTCGGGGCCGTCGCCAGCGTCAGTGACAGGATACCACTCAGTCACCAAGATTAAAGATTATTCAGACGTGGAAAATAGAAAGAGGCTTTCAGGGAGCAGGAGGCCTTGTTCCTCTGAGTAATGGCCCCTGTTTTGCTTGGTAAATAAATGATGCACGTTTCCTGATGACAAATATTTTCTGGGATGGCCATGTCTGGGTGGTCTCCGATTCGGGGCAGAAGCCTGGTTGTCAGTCGGTTGGCTAGATGAGTAGCAAAATATTTTTTTATCTTTTTTTTTGCAGTACTGGGGATTGATCCCAGGGGCATTCTACCTCCAAGCTACACCCCCAGCCCTATATTTTATTCTTTATTTTGAAACAGGGTCTCACTAAGTTGCGGAGGGCCTCACTAGGTAGCTGAGGCTGGCTGCAAACTCGAATCCTCCAGTTTCAGCCTCCCAAATGCGGGGATTACAAGCGTGCGCCACCACGCCCAGCCTTTCCTCTTCCTTCTTTTCTTTTTTTAATTAATTAATCGATTGAATTTTTTTCTTGTAGTACTAGGGATTGAATCCAGACACATTCTACTTTCAATCTATACCCCTAGCCCTATTTTATTTTTATTTTAAAACAGGGTTTTAGCCGGGTGTGGTGGCGCACATTTGTAATCCCAGTACTTGGAAGGCTGAGACAGGAGGATCCAGGTTCTCGGCCAGCCTCAGCTACTTAGTGAGGCCCTCTGCAACTTAGTGAGACCCTGTTTCAAAATAAAGAATAAAAAAATAGGACTGGAGGTGTAGCTCGGAGGTAGAATGCCCCCGAGTTCAATTTCCAGTACAGCAAAAAAAATAATAAAAAATAAAATAAAAAGGGTCTTGCTTGGTTGCTGAGAGTCTTGCCACATTCCCGAGGCTGTTCTCCAACGGGCCCCTCCTCTTCTGACCTCTACAGGCGCTGCCTGGCACCCTGTCTCCAGGGACTGTACAGTGAGGCTAGCTAAACGTGCCCTGTCCCTCCGGCCTGGCCCTGCCCCAGCCCCGCAGGGAGTGGTGTTTCCATGAGGCCGCTCACCGCAGATGCAGGCTCGTCCAGCATCCCAACCCAGCTCTCCCCAGCGGCGTCCCGCTGCCAAAGCCACGGTTTAACCCTTCACACCACTTTACCGCCATGCCCCCGTGGCGTCCCTCAGCAAACCTTCACAGGATTCCCGGTCTGACTGCCCCCCCCCCCGTCCAGCACCCCGGGGGGCCACCCGCCACAGGGTCGGTGGGCGCCAGGATGGACGGCAGAGGCCGGTGGGTGGCTCCAGCGTGTGACATGCTGACAGGGACGGCCGCTGGGCCCCAGAAGCCCCCAGGAGAGCCGCCTTCCTGCTGCCCAGAGAGCTCAGCTGTCCCAGCTCACCGCCCGAGGGCACAGAGCCGAGGCCCCGAGGGAGGCGACCGGCGTCCGGCCCCAGGAAGCGCTTTCAGGGCTCTCTGCTGCGCCCCCTGCTGGGCTCTCGGTGGCGGGAGCCTCGGGTTTGTCAGTGACTCTCAACTTGCCTCCAAAGAGGAATAAACACGCGGGTCTGTGCTCTGGGGCTTCCGACAGCCCCGCGCTGGCCTGTGACTGGGGTGACTGATGGCCTGTCTCAGCCGGAAGCCAGGTGCATCTTTTACAAAAGGTGGTTTCCAAATGATGAATGGTTTTCTCCCAAACACGGAATTGTTGATTGTATTTACAAACAATTCATTTTTCACATTCCGCTGATCCCGCCCCGGCGTCCCGAGAGACCCCCCCCCCATGATGCATGGAGGGGTATTACCGGCATTGATGAGGCTTCCTCATCCTCCGGTGGCACCGTTACTCCATTCATCACTGAGCGGTGGCTCACGGGCAGTGCATCATGCTCTCGCCGCCCCACGGCTATTTATTCTTCAGCTGCATTGTTTGTGCACCTTCTGAATACAAGTGCACGTCAAAACTCCAAAGTGTGTGTGTGTGTGTGTGTGTGTGTTGCATGCATGTGTGTGTTAGTTACTGGAGACTGAACTCAGGGGCATTTTTACCTCTGAAATTTATTTTATTTTTGAAACCAGTCTCACTAAGTCGCTGAGGCTAACCACAAATCTGTGATCCTCCTGCCTCAGCCTCCTGTTGTAACCCCAAGCCCTGGGATAACAAGCGTGTGCCGCCGCGCCTAGCTAAAACTCTGAGCTCTTGACGTCCACAACAGTGGACAAACAGAGGGCTAATTAAATTCTTTGCCTTGGGCCAACCTTGTGCCTCCAAAGCCTACCTCCTCTGCTTCCACATCCTGAAAAAAAATGCAAGTGTAAATAAACCTAGCTTCCCTCTACAAGCCCCACCTCCTACACTTCCCGACAGCCCAAGAGCTGGTGGCCAGTGCTTAACACTCGGGTCTTTGGGGGTCATTTCATAGCCACACTGTGACAGGGTTGAACCAAAAGATCCCAGAGGCAGATTCTTCAGCACCCACCGGGGCAAGGGCAGGCACCAAGATGGCCCGGTCCCGGTCAAACCGGGATCTTCTAGGATCCGAGGCTTTTTCCAATTGCGCTAACGAGACCAGGCTCCAGTTGCGTATTTGGTTCTGCAGCGAGGTCCCCAACCCCCAGCGCTGACCCAGGAGAGGAAGGAGCCAGACACTGCTAGGAGGCCCGGCCCCAGTCCACGCTGCTGGCCGCGCATCCCGGGGGAGTGAGCGAGTCTGTCGGACCTCCGAGTCTCCACCAGGACATGCCAAGGCTCAGAAGGGAACCTGTTTCCTCGGCACCAAAATCTGCATGTCCCAAAGAGCATCAAGACCCTGCCAGGCAGCGCCAGCCTGGAGCAGCCTGGAAAGGAGCAGACGGCGGCTCCAGCCACACCTGCCACCTCTCGTCGGCAACGTCCCTGCCCAGCTGCTGTCCCTGCTCTGCCCGTCCCACAAACGCCTCCTCCATCTGCGCCTCCCTTTCTCTTCTGGAACTGGGGATTGAAGCCAGGGGTGTTCTACCTCTTAGCTACAGCCCCAGCCCTATTTTATTTATTTATTTATTTTTGCAGTACTGGGGATTGAACCCAGGGGCATTCTACCTCCAGGCTACACCCCCAGCCCTATTTTTTATTCTTTATTATGAAACAGGGTCTCACTAAGTTGCAAAGGGCCTCACTACGTAGCTGAGGCTGGCAGCGAACCTGCGATCCTCCTGTCTCAGCCTCCTAAGTACTGGGATTACAAGCGTGTACCACCTGGCTTCCCAGCCCTATTTTATCTTTTATTTTGAAACAGGACCTCACTAAGTTGTGAGGCTGGCCACAAACTGTGATCTTCCTGTCTCCGCCTCCCAAGTACTGGGATTACTAGTTTCTACCATGACTACTGGCCTCTATTTTGTGTGTGGGCTCGGGGAGGGGGGGGGGGTACTGGGAATTGAACCCAGAGACATTCTACCTTCCAGCTACAGCCCCAGTCCGATTTTATTTCTTATTTGGAAACGGTCTCACTAGGTTGATGAGAGTCTCACTACTTGGTGAGGCTGTCTTCGAACCTATGATCCTCCTGTCTCAGCCTCCCAAGTACAGGGATTACAGGTGTGTGCCACCATGCCCAGACTCTGTTTTTTTTTTTTTTTAACTCTTCAGAAGCGTAGCAATGCAGTCATGCTGCGACAAGCCCAGTAATACAGAAGCACGGAAAGAAAGTCAGTGCCCCCCCCATCCCGAGGAGCCAGGGAGGGCAGGGTCAGTGCTGGACACTGGTCTGTGCCTTTGTCAACGCACAAACAGGGCTGCGGTTCCCTTTCTTTTTAAAACTACCAACACTGGATTTTCCCCACACATACAATATTCTGATTTATTTTATTCACTTCACATTGGACTCCATCCCAGATCATTACATGCAGCTCTAACTTATTTTGTTTTACTTTATTTTGCATGGCACTGGGGATTGGACCCGGGAGGGGGTGGTTCTACCACTGAGCTACACCCTCAACCCTTTTTATTTATATTTATTTATTTATTTATTTATTTATTTATTTATTTATTGGTACTGAGAATTGAGCCCGGGGCATCCTACCTCCAATCTACACCCCCAACCCTGTTTTATTTTTAGTTTGAAAGTCTAAGTTGCTGAGGCTGGCCTTGAACCTGCGATCCTCCTGTCTCGACACCTAGAGGCCACCACGCCCAGCTCGGTTGTCCCCACCGCAGGCCCCTCGGCACCTCCTCTAGCCCTCATTGCTTCCCCAGGACCCCAGCTCCAAACAGCACCCCTGGGGATAAGAATCCAACACTTCATTTGGGCTTGATACAGATCTCAGTCCAAAACACGTAGTTAGCTTAAAACTAGCCACCTTAGCAAGCTCTTTAATTAGTTCAATGGTTCTTTAATTGAACTTCCCAGGGTTTAGATTACACAGCGGGGCCACCTGAATATAAAGAGATCCTGCCTCCTTCCTCCCTTAACCAGGAGCCATAAAACGGCTGAGGAACAGTGGTGGCAGGGGTGCTTACCTCCTCCCTGACCCACGGCCAGGGCTTACTCTCACCTGATTTGATACTTTATCTTTCCCTAACGTAGCTGGTTCACTCCTCCCAAGGCGACCTCGGGGGCTGTTTTCTCCCCTAGCACAAGGTCACGGAGGATCACAGAGGACCGGGCCCACGTGGGACGGCAGAGGCCTCCCCTCTGTCACCATCAGGATGTCGTAAGGCAGCTGCGTGACTCTTGGGGCAGGCTCCGCCATGATGGTGCTCAGGGAGGAAGACCCAGTCTCCCTCTGCAGGGCCCTCCCTCTGGAGCCACAGAAACGTCTTCCGGAGGCCCCTGGAGACTCCCTCCCGCCCAGCTCGCCTGGTCTGCAGAAACCCAGAGTGTAGATTCCTCACTGCCCAAGGACTGGGCCTGACCATCGGCTGTGGGTCTCTGCCAAGTGGGAATCTCAAGTGTCCCCAAAAGCCCATGTGGCTGAGGCTTGGTCCCCAGCTCAGTGCTACTTCCAGGTGGTGAGACCTTTAGGAAGTCGGGCCAAGCCGGGTGTGGTGGCGCACACTTGTAATCCCAGCATTTGGGAGGCTGAGACCGGAGGATCTGGGTTCGCAGCCAGCCTCAGCTACCTAGTGAGGCACTCCGCAACTTAGTGAGACCCGGTTTCAAAAAAAATAAAGAATAAAAAATAGGGCTGGGAGTATAGCTCTAAGGTAGAATGCCCCTGAGTTCAATCCCCAGTACTGCAAAAAAAAAAAAAAAGAGGTAGGGCCAGCCAAGCATGGCAGGTACCCACCTGTATTCCTAGTCCTAGGGAGGATGAGATAGGAGACTGCAGGTTCCAGACCAGCCTCCACAATTTAGTGAGACTCTCAGCAACCTAGCAAGACCCTGTTCCCAAAACAAACAATGAAAAGGTCTGGGGGTAATCAAAGTCAATCACTGAGAAGGAGGGAATGGTGCAGGAATTGGGGAAGGGTCAAATGAGAGATGGATGCATGTATGCCTTTACCAGCTTGTACCGAACAAAGATGTATGATTACAATGCACCAATAATAAAAAATAAATAAATAAAAAGGCAAAAAAAAAGGTCTGGGGGTGTAGCTTGGAGGTCGAATGCCTCTGAGTTCAATCCCCAGTACCACATACACACACAAAGAGAGGTAAGGCCTAGGGGAGTTCTTCCCGTCACTGGGGGGGAAGGGGACAGCGGCCCCCAGCCCCTCCTGTGCTTCTCTTTCATTGTCAGACACGAGGGGAGTGCTTTTACTGCAGCATGTGCTCCTGCCATGGCGGACTAGACGGCCACTGGCCCAAAGCAGCGGGACAATCACTCCCAGACTGAAATCCCAAACTGTGAGCCAGGATAAACACTTCTTTTTGGATGGTACTGGGCATTGAACCCAGGGGCATGCTACCTCTGAGCTACACCCCCAGCCCTATTTTATTTATTTTTAAATTTCAAAACAGGGTCTCACTAAGTTGCTGAGGGCCTTGCTAAGTTGCTGAGGCTGGCCTCAAACCTTTGATCCCCCTGTCTCAGCCTCCCAAGTACTGGGGTTACAGGAGTGCACCGCTGTGCCCAGCAATGCTTTCTCTTTATAAACACTGATTGCCTCCGGTATTTGTTGCAGTGACAGAAGCTAACAGTCAGTCTGTCCTACTGGCATTTGGGGTGGGACAGGGACTGGAGCACTCAAGCGCCCCCACCTGGTTGGGTACGTGGATCTCCGCCCAGGAGCTGGGCTCAGCCATTGGCCGAGGAGCATGTGGCTTTGTGGGGGCGGCGGCCAGGAGAAGAACGCAGGATCCTGTACAGACATGGTCCAAGTGGCCGGGCCAGGCCTCTGCCCAGCTCTGCACCTTGCGCTGGGCAGGAAGTGTTTTGCTCTCCTCGCTTCCCGAGAGTTTGGCACAGTCACAGGTGCACCGGGAAGACGCCCTTCGGCCAGTACCTGAGAGTCCAACGTCCTCTCGGCGTTTCACTCTGGCGTCCCTGGCTTGCCCATCCTGGGTATACCAGCTTTGGTCACTTACGGCTTGGTACAAAATCACCATTCAGGTTCATTTCACGATGTGCTGTCGGGTGCCGCCAGGAGCTTGGTTATCCTTAGTGTGGCCCCCGTTCTCCCCCTGTGGCAGCCACACTCGTGGCTGGCCCAAGCCCTTCTCCATGTCTTCCTGATTTACGAAACCTTGAAGGTGTTGGGGCAGCGGCATGCCCTCTGGTACAAGACATTTGTGGCCTTCCCTGCGGCCGCGTTGGCTGAGACGAGGTTCTGGGGGGACCTTGGGTGTGTTGATTCTCTTATTTGTGCCTCTTCTCTCTCCCTGGAGAACGCAGAAACGAGTCTGCAGGAGGGCAACCTCGGCTCCTGGAGCGCACCCTCGGTCTCCGCCATGGCAGGCCCCGGGCACGAGGCCCTGCAGGGGCACCCAGCCTCGGCACAGACTGGTCTAGGGAAAGGTCACGAGCAACTGGCCCCGGGGCTGAGCCTCTGGCCCAAATCTGCACAGTCTGAGGCAAATCCTCACTGCTAAAATCTTTTTTCTCTAACAGGGGGCTCCCAGGGATGTATCGACTTGATCCCAGCCAGCTATTTTGCTATGCGACTGATGTCCACTTTTAAATCTTCGGTCATTTTCTTCAGCCTACTTTTCTTTGATTTGGTTACAGAATTTCCTTTGATTATGTTCCACAAATTTTGCATAAGGGATCCACTTTATAGCTCCATTTAAAATAGTGTACAATTTGCTTTTCATTCAAGTCTTATAGAGAAATACCTTTTCCTTTTTTTTGGTGGTGCTGGGGATTGAACCCAGGGCCTTGCCCATGCTGGACCACCAGCTCCAATGGCTCCTTCATAGCTTTTCTATTCCCTAGAGCTGACAATTGTCTAACACTGATGTCTCTGTGTTGTTCAGTGTGTCCTTCTCTCAAGTCCAACCCCAAGTGTGCCGACGCAGGACATCTGCTCTCCCTGAGTTCAGACACATCAGGGAGTCTTACCAATTTTACATTCCTACATTAGACAATCCTTTTTTTCTTTTCTTTTCCCTTTTTATTTTATTTTGGGGGGGGGTACCAGGGATTGAACCCAGGGACATTCTAACTCCAAACTACATCCCCCCCTTTTTTTTTTTACATTGAAACAGGGTCTCACTAGGTGACTAAGGGTCTCCTTACATTGCTGAGACTGTCCTTGAACCTGCAATCCTCCTGTTTCAACCTCCCAAGTACTGGGGTTATTATTATTTTATTTTCTATGTACTTATTTATTTTTTGCAGTGCTGAAGATTGAACCCAGAGGCATTCTACCTCCGAGCTACACCCCCTAGTCCTATTTTGGTTTTTTATTTAGAAACAGGGTCTTGCTAAGTTGCCGAGGCTGGCTTGAATAGCGATCTCACTGTCTCAGCCTCCCAAATGTGTACCACCTTGCCGGTTCTAAGTACTGGGATTATAGGTACGCACCACCACCCCCGGCTTGGACATGGCTCTGGGACCTGCAGCCTGGCTTCCCCTGATTGAGTCTGTCTGAGCCTCCCCTGCCCATGATGTCATCCCCCAGGGTGCTGGTCGGGCTCTTGTGCATCTCTTCCTGTGTTGGAAGTATCTTCCCCCAGGAGATGCTGAGAACTGGGGTGTCCAATGTGCAGCACGTCACTGGTTTAACCCCTCACTTCCTTGGCCCTCTTCATTCAGTGGCTGGCTGAGAAAGGGGAGTTCAAGACACATTCCATATCTACTCTCCAGTCTGATTTTTAGCCGAATCTAGAATTCCCATTCTGAAATCTTTTCCTTCAGGACCCCCAAAGTTTCAGCGCCACCCTGACCTCCCAGTGGCCCCTGGCTGCTGGACTGAGAAGCCCTGCAGAACTGCTGAGTGGCATGAATATTCAAGACCCGGCTCCTATTGCAGTCGTGCATGCTCGCTGGAGCGTGCAGGGAGATCATGGAGGCTCTAAGTGGGTCTGGGTCTCTGTTCACTGGTGTAGGGTCAGGGTCAGGACCCACAAGACCATCAGACAGGAGAAGTGAGGACAGATGGGGATCCTCCAGGCAGGGGAAAAGCTAGCGGGTCCGCAGGGAGCCGCTGCCCTGAGGGGCAGATGGCCGGGAGCTTAGCTGACAGGATTAGATCTGGGATGACAGGGCTAGGTGTGCTTGTTGGGGGCAGGGTGCTTGGAGACTGAGCCCCTGCAGGGTGGGGAGTTCGTGCCTAGAGGCTAGGAACTTGACGCGGGCCTGCGGTTGCTCCGCTCTTCGGCAAAGCCTGCGTTCCCAGGCTAGCGAGCCCGCAAGACACCTGCTTCTTGCAGGCCAGCGTCACCGGAAACCTGCAGACTGACACCGAGGGCAAGCCCTTGGGGAGCGCTGGTTCTGGAAGAAGTCCAAGGCTGCAAGCAGGAGGTCCGGGAGGCAAGTGGGATCTGGAGGGTGGTGAAAACAGATCTGTCCGGGAAGCAGGCTTAGAAGCCAGCGCGTTAAACAGGCCGCGGAGGCGGCGGATCTGGAGGCGGTTCTGCAGGCACCAGGACCGAGACCGACGCCGCGCCGCAGCCCCGCTCTGGAGCGCGGGGAATAATGCTGGCTTTGTTCAGAAACTTGCACACCACTTGTCTCCAACGGCCGTCTAAAAACGCCATTGTACACATTCCCTGGCCAGTCCTCTGGAGGGTTCCGTTGCCGAGGTGACCGCAGAAGGCCCCGCAGCCCCCGCCATCCCGCGGCCGCCGGCGCCGCCCCCGCGCTCCAAGTTGCAGACTTTCCCCAACTTTCGCGCACGCGGAGCCTCCTCCCAGGCGCCTGCGCACTGCACTCCCCGCGCGGCCCGCGGTTGCCAGGGGTTACCGGATTCTCCGGGACTCCGCGGGTGGGGAGAGGCTGCCACCCGGACCCCGCCTTCCTCGCGCTCTGGTTGGTAGCAGCTGTTGTCCGTCGGAACAACGACCGCCGCCTATTGGTCATCTGCAAGTTTCGTGGGCGGGGCCCGCGCCCCGCCTGGCAGCACCAAGTCCCCAGCCCGCCAGGAGGGGACAGTCGGGGCCCCGCGCGGGCGGTGGAGGATCGGCGGCTGCGGGCGCAGGCGGCCCTCTCGGGTGCCAGGGGGACCTGCCGCACGCGGCCTCGCAGGGCCGACTTCCAGGGGGGCAGCGATGATCCTCGAGGAGAGGTCAGATGGTCCGGGCGCCGGCGAGGACAGCACCGGGCTGCAGGCGGCCGGCAGCGTCCGCAAGGTGGGCGCGGGTAGAGGGTGCAGGCCCCGGCCTCCTGCTCGCGGCCTCCCGGATCTCTCCCTTCCATCGCCCATTCGCCCCTGCATCACAGCGGGGCTTTTCCCCGCTGGGGAAACTGAGGCCCGGAGCGGCGGCCCGAGCCTGCGCCCCTCCTCCTCTGAGTTCCTCTCCCACCCCCATTGGGGGTCCCAGTGGGGAAGAAGAGGAGGCTTCCAGGAATCCGTGGGACCACCATTTCCCTGAAACTAGAGACCCCTTTCTTTGTCAGTTGTTGGCTCTGGTCGGTGACAGGTTCCTTCATGCAAGCTCAGGTTTGTTTCTGGCGCTTATAAAGCCTCCTTTCCCGCCTCAAAACTGGGCGTCCGTTTGCTGTAGCTTGTAGTAGCGGGCAGCCAAAGCCTCCTGTCTTCTCTTCAACTTCCACACCTCCCAAGTTCCTAGTTCCCACCGATCAGGAGCTGACTGTCCTGGGTTTCCAGGAACGCCCCGGTGTGGAGACCCATTCAGTCCGCCTGGGAATGGCCGGTGTGCTGCTTGCCCAGCCTGAGCTTGGCGCTCCCTGGCTCAGGGAGAGGTGCCCAGGGTTCTTGTGCCCGCCCCTGGGACTCAGTCAGGAGCCGCTGAGCAGCGTGGCTTTTGTTGCTAGTGCTGGTGTCTGCCCCCCTTCCTTCCTGGGTGTCAGACTACACATTGTCCTGTCTGGTTCTGTTCAGCTTTTGTGTGCCTGGGGCTCAAGTCTCCAGGGAGAGGAGGCAGTGTGTGTGTATGTGTGTCTGTGTGTGTGGGGGGGGGGGTCAGCCAGGCCTTGGGCTACAGGGAATTAGCCAGGTGATGCTGACCAGGCCCCTCCAGATCTCCTTCCACCCCCGACATGCCAGATGCCGCAGTACTGTGGGCACTGGAGAGAAAGAAGTGGCCTGTCCCCTGCCCTCCATGAACTCGGCCTCACAGGGTGGCCATGCCTGCAGGTGGCCTTTGCAGGGAACACATGTTGCTTTGGGTGGAAGGAATGTCAGGGAGGTTGCACAAACAAGATGTGCCAGAAGGTCAGGTACTTAGTACAGCACTTTTCAGGCTGTGGCCAGGCCCTGTCTTTGCTTTCACTTGGCTGCCACCCCAGAAAGGGGTGGGGGCGGAAGCCATCTCCTGTAGCTCCTCTGGGTCTTGTGTGCACGCACTGTCCTGGGGTGACCCAGCAGTCAGGGTGTTGGGGGGACCTGTAGGAGGCGGCCGTGGGCCCTAAGTCACACCACACAGCCCAGATGGGTCTTCCTTGGTGCCTGCTGTTGGGCTGAGGCCACAGTCCTCTAACAGGTCCTCTAGCCAGCCCTGTGGCTCAGTCAGCTGGGTGTAAGAGTGGGGCTGGGTGCAGGGCCCTGTGGGCAGACCTAAGAGTAGTGACTGCTGGCATTCAGTGAGCACCTACCTCATGCTGGTGCTGGCGGGCCACGTGGGTACCTTGCTGGGCCCTGAGTCTCAGTTTACCCATCTGAAGAACCAGTTGAAGATGTGTCCAAGGGTGCTCTGCAGGGACGTGGAGAAGCCTGGTCACAGCCTGAGCTTGGCTGACCTGACGGTGCCCCTCCTCCAGACCTGAGCCTGTGCCTTTGGGAGGAGGGTGGCCCGGCACAGACCGGCTGGATGGGGAAGTAGGATCTTCGCTGGGTCTTGGGGTTTCCTGGGGAGGTCAGGGGCTGAGGGATCAAGGCAGCCAGAGGGAGAGGCGGGGCAGGGAGGGCTCGTCAGCGCCACAGACGGGCCAGTGCAAGACTCCCCTCGCTGGATGGGTACCAGCACCCACTGGGTACTTGTTGCAAACAGAGATTCCTGGCCCAGCCCTGCTAGGTTAGTGTCTAAGAGCGGGGCGTAGGGGAAGCCCCACGTGAACACGGAAGGAGGCAGCCTCCACAGCACGCGGGCCCCACCTTGGAGCTGCAGCGCAAGCCCCTCTGCTCTGTCTCCCATGGGTGGCCACTGACCCGGGAGACCCCTTTGCGGCAATGTGCATGGAACCCTCGGACAGCGTCTGGGGCAGAGGGAGCGGGTGCCAGGTTTCAGGTCCTTCAAGTCAGGTGAGGCCTCAGGAGGGAGGTCAAGGCTCATGAGACGGGTGGGTGTCCAAGGCAGGTTGCTTAGGCCCCGGAGCCGGTGTGTACGAGTGGATGCCTCATCCTGGGAGCTCGCCCCGCTGGGGAGACCCTGGGGGAGGTGTAAGGCCGCCCTGCTCTGTTTTGCTGTCCTCAGGCCTGTCCTGGGGTGGCCGTCTCCTACCAGTGCTAGTCCTGCGGGTTGCCCAGTTCTGGCACCGCACACCGGAGCTGAGAGGGTTGTTTCTTTGTTCTTCACCCCCTCTCCCCCCACCCCCAGGCCCTGGCCAGGCCCTGCCCCGGTCAGGACACCAGAGACCTCTGGGGCAGGTTCACTGTTTCCTGGAGAGGCAGGAACAGTCAGCGGGGGGCATGGCACAGGGGAGGGGTCAGGCGTATTTGTTTCCACAGGGCAGGGAGGTTGTGCCAGGAGGGGCTGATTTCCCATGGCCGTGCCCAGCAGCCCGGGGTGGGAAGTAGGGCGTGGGCCCCGGCCTCTGAGTCCACTCAGCCCTGCAGGTCCAGCCTGCTAGCCCCCTCCCCACCCCACTCAGTTTGGGAGGTCCACGTGGCCCACCCCCTCCGCAGATTCTCAGCCCTATGGGGGGACACTGCCTCGTCTTCAGCTTATCCCTCCCACACAAGCCGGCCGCAGAAACAGCGGGCGGCACTGGAGACGGCCTCGGGGCAGCGGAGAGGAGGGAAAGCCCACCTGACCACAGGTGACCACCAGGTCCCCCTCGGGAACTCCCGCCCTTGTTTGTCTGGAGCGAGTTCTCTCTCCCTGGTCACCCAGAGACCACTCGGAGGCTCCTGCCTTCAAGTCCCAGCCCGGCTACCCCCTCCTAAAGGAAGTCTTTGCTGATTGGCTTCTAATGAAGCTGGCCCTGGAGGAGAGGGGCTGTGGCCTCTCTTGGGATCTACACTTGGAGGAGCTGGGCCGAGAGAAGGCCCCGAGGGCCTGAGACTGTCTCGGGGTCGCAGTAAGCCAGTCTTGCAGTGCGCAGCTGGCATCAGCATTGCATAAGCTAAGTCCACTCCTGTCCGTGCCGTGGGAACAGGGCAAGGCGCTCCAGCCTCCTCCCACCCAGGGAAGGAGATCCCTGGGATGTCCTTGCCAGCTCCCGGGATGGGGGTGACTCAGACCAGACGAGGCCCCTAAGTGACTCGGTGACCTTGGGCCGCGCCTTGCCCTGTACCCTGGCGCCCCTGCACCCGGCCCCCTGGCAGTGCTGGGAAGAAGGACCTAGGTTGTGACTGGCCCCATGGCCTGAGAGAAAAGATGGCAGAAACAACCCATGCCACCTCCTTGATGTCGCCCAGAAGGACCCCGCTGGCACAAAGGGACACGGGGACCCGGCGCTTTGCTGTCCACCTCACAGCGCCGGGCACCTGCTGCCCAGGCCATGCCGGCCCACAGCCCACAGCTGCCCATGGCCCTGCCACCCCGCAGGCCCTCGGCGGAGCCCAGGTTCTCGGCATCCGCAGCTGGGTGTGCGGGGTGGGGGGTGGGGGGGAGACACTCTCTGGAAAGGGGGCCCCCGGGGCGGACTGTGCACTCTGCATGGATTCGAGGAGACCCAGCCAGTGTGAGGTGACAGTAAAGGAAGGCTTCCTGGCGGAGATGCACACCCTGCCTGGGAAGGTGGGCTGTGGGAGTTACAGATAGAACTCAGGAAGAGTGCCCACCTAGCGTGCGTGAGCCCCTGCAGCCGATCCCAGCACAGCAAAAAGAAAAAGAAAACAAAACAAAATCGTAATCACCTATAGTGTTTGAAGAGCCAGGTGCGGTGGCACGAACCTGTAGTCCCAGGTACTTGGGAGGCTGAGACAGGAGGATCACCTGAGGCCGGTTTACAACTAGCCTGGGCAATGTAGCAAGACCCCATCTGGTTTTTTTGGTTTTTTTACAGTACTGGGGGTTGAACTCAGAGGCATTCTACCTTCAAGCTATACCCCCAGCCCTATTTTTTATTCTTTATTTTGAAACAGGGTCTCACTAAGTTTTGGAGGGCCTTACTAGGTAGCTGAGGCTAGCTGCGAACCTGGATCCTCCTGTCTCAGCCTCCCAAATGCTGGGATTATAAGCGTGCGCCACCACGCCATCTTAAAAAAGAAAAAAAAAAAAAAAAAAAAAAAAAAAAGCCAGGCATGGTAGCACACGCTTGTAATCCCAGCATTTGGGAGGCTGAGACTGGAGGATCCGTGTTCACAGCCAGCCTCAACTACCTAGTGAGGCACTCCGCAACTTAGTGAGACCCTGTTTCAAAATAAAGAATAAAAAATAGGGCTGGGGGTGTAGCTAGGAGGTAGAATGCCCCTGAGTTCAATCCCCAGTCCTCCCCCCCCCCCAAGAAAAAGAAAAAGAAAAAAAGCGGGCCACAAGGGTCCTGTGTCGAGGAGGGTGGACCAGGCACTGAAGCTGTTTGACAGTGGCCCAGTTAGCTGGCTTGGATGGGCTGAGCCTGCGACATCTGTGAGACCTTCAGGGGAGAATCCTGTCCCCAGGCAGACCTCCCTACGAGGCTGCACAAGATCCAGACTTCCCTGAGTTCAGGCCAAGGTCGTCTGAGCCAGACAGAAGCCAGCCAGGTGGGGACTCAGCGGGGCTGGACAAGCCACCTGCTTCCTCCCGGCAGGGCTCTGACCCCCTGGCGCAGACTCAGCGCAGCCGGCTCAGCAGCCGCAGGGTGCGGATCCACCAGCAGATCGGCAAGGAGCTGCGGGTGCGGGCGGGCGCCGAGAACCTGTACAGGTGAGCGGCCGCCACCCAGCCCTGGAGGGGGCAGTGGCCACGTGGGGCCTTAGGACTGGGTGGTGACTCAGGCAGGCAGCTGCCCCTCGACACGCGAGCGGGTGGCTGTGTCACGGGTGCCCACCCTCGCCCCAGCAGCCAGGCAGCACGCCGTCCTGCTCGGGTCCCGGCAGCTGTCCTCAGCGGCTCCCGGTCCCGCTGTCAGGCCCCCGAGCAGGCAGAGAGGGGGCCTGGTTCTCCCCAACACCCAGAGAAGTTGTGGGGGGCTATCGTGTCGCCCTGGAGGAAGCCCAAGCTTGAGGCAGGGGCTCAGGTGAAGAAGAGGAGGAGGAGGAGGGGAGGAGGGCTGGAAGGAGAAGGGGAGGCCCCGCCAGTGGAGCCTGACTCAGCACGTGCATCCCCCTGGGGTGAGCTCGGGGGTCCTGGCAGGGCAGGGGGGCTGCAGGGCGCCTGGGGTCACTGGATCTGCCTCTGAGCTGGGGCTTCGACCTCCCCTGGCCTCTCCCAGAGCCACCAGCAACAGCCAGGTCAGAGAGACAGTCGCCCTAGAGCTGAGCTACGTCAACTGCAACCTGCAGCTGCTGAAGGAGGAGCTGGCGGGGCTCGGCAGCAGCACAGATGTGGACCAGCCCGAGGGGTGCGAGATGCCAGCGGGCCGTGTGCCTGTGCAGGCGTGGGGCGTGTCCCGGGGGGGCGGTGGGCAGTGGGCGGTGAGGTGCCAGCACCTGTGCATGTGTGGGGCGTGCCCTGGGGGCTATGGGCAGTGAGATGCCAGCAGGACATGGACCTGTGCATGCGTGGGGCGCGTCCCCGGGGCTGGCAGCACTGGGCGCTGGGGAGTGGACTTTGGGCCGCTGCGGACTGCAGCTCCAGAGCCAGTGCCTCTGGTTCCAGTGAGGGCATTGCTGTCCCCATGATCCCCCTGGGCCTGAAGGAGACGACGGAGCTGGACTGGGCCACTCCCCTGAAGGTAAGGCCCTGCCTGGGCCCCGAGACTTCCTGGCCCCGCTGTCTCAGGGGCGGATGAGGACTCTGAGGCCGCGCAGGTGAAGGGTGGAGCTGAGGCAGCCAGGGCAGGGCAGAAACGGCTGGGGCCCCGTCCTGCCCTGGGCTAGCTTCCTCCCTCCTGAGAGTCTCACCGGCCCAGGAACGCCACTATGAGCTTGCAAGCCACAGCCCCTGAGTGTCCAGGAAGGCGCGGACCCCAGGACTTGGGCTGGCAGGTCCCCAGGAGAAAGAGACCCCACCCTGGGCCTCTGTCACAGCCTCCAAGTGGCAGATGGCACCTACCTCTTGGGGTCGCCGTGAGATTAATAGGGGAATTCATGTAAAACTTGTACCGATAAGAATCCCAGCCCAGGGCTAGAGGGACAGGCAGACATCCATGCCTGTCTCACTGCCCCCCAGGCCCTTTCCCTGAGGTCCCTGCCGAGGCTCGCCAGGGTCCTGGACCCTCTCGGGCGGCTGCCTGCTCTGCACCTGGCCCCGGAGGCCAACGCCTGTCCTTCTGGCAGGAGCTGATTTCGGAGCACTTCGGAGAGGACGGCGCCTCCTACGAGGCCGAGATCAGGGAGCTGGAGGGCCTGCGGCAGGTGGGTGGCCGCTCCCTGCCCCAGCGTCCTGCAGCCCCAGACACAGACAAGGAAACCCAGCACAGAGAGAAAGCTGGAGCTCGGTACAAAGTTTGCAGGCAGGAGAGCCCACCCTGGGAGTGCCTGAGGGAGACGGCACACAGGCACGCGTGAGGCCTGGGCCCCCCTGGCTCCATGCCTGCCCCGATCTGCTGGCCGTTGACCCCGCCTGGTCTGTTGACCCAAGTTGCCCGCGCCTCCCGCCCAAAGCCCAGAGGGGCGGGCTCCCTCCCAGGGCGGCATGTGTGAGGGGGTTCCGGGCGGTGGGGCCCAGCCGCCTCCTGCCCTGCAGGCCACACGGACCCCCAGCCGGGACGAGGCGGGCCTTGAGCTGCTCACAGCCTACTACAGCCAGCTCTGCTTCCTGGACGCACGTTTCTTCAGCCCTGCCCAGAGCCCAGGGCCGTTCTTCCACTGGTAGGACTTTGGGGCCGTGGGGTCCCCTGGGGGGAGGCCCAGTTGCCATGGATCCGCGCCCAGCCCGCCCCCCACACAGGTACGACTCCCTCACCGGGGTCCCAGCGCAGCAGCGGGCCCTGGCCTTCGAGAAGGGCAGCGTGTTGTTCAACATCGGGGCGCTCCACACGCAGATAGGGGCGCGTCAGGACCGCTCCCGGGCCGAGGGTGCCAGCCGCGCCGTGGAGGCCTTCCAGAGGGCGGCGGGTGAGAGCGGCCACCACCCCCCTACTGGGGCGGGGGCGGGTTCCGGGGCCCACCAGTGAGCACCCGCCCCACTCCAGGAGTCTTCAGCGTCCTGCGGGAGAACTTCACCCACGCGCCGAGCCCCGACATGAGCACCGCTTCTCTCTCGGCGCTGGAGCAGCTCATGTCCGCGCAGGCCCAGGAGTGCGTCTTCGAGGGCCTCTCGCTGCCAGCCCCCACCGCCCGCCGTGACTGCCTGGCCCAGGAGGCCGCCCAGGTGAGGCCGGGGGGGCCCCCTGAGGCCCCAGGGTTTGGCTCAGCTTGGGGAATGGAGAGAAGCTGAGGAGATGTGGATTGGCGTAGATGTAGGCTGGGCCTGGCGCGGAGGGGCAGACGGCTCGGGCTGACCGCATGGAGTCCTGCTGGCCTCGTTGCTTGAACTCGAGGGCGCCCAGGGAGGTCAGAGCCCCAGGGTGCCCACGTGCCCTCTGGCAGGTAGCAGCTGAGTACAGGCTTGCGCACCGGGCCATGGCCCAGCCGCCCGTCCGAGACTACGTGCCCGCCTCCTGGACCACGCTGGCGCACGTCAAGGCAGAGCACTTCCGTGCCCTGGCCCACTACCACGCGGCCCTGGCCCTGTGCGACGCCTCCCGTGAGTGCCCCTGCCCTGTGCCTGTGTGTGCCGGCCGAGGCGCCCCGGTCAGGGCTCACGGCCTCTCTGATCCCCAGCGGCAGCTGAAGGAGAAACCCCCACGCGTGAGCAGATCTTCCAGCCTCTGGCCCCTGATGAGCCCCAAGACCCCGCTCTGCCCCAGCAGCCGGAAGAGCGCAGGAAGCTTGGTGAGGCCCCGTGGACCGGGTGTGTGGAAGCCCAGGGCCCTCAGATGGCTCCATGCCTGTCCTGCTGCAGCCGCCCCTCCCCCCTTCACTCAGTACCGGTGTCCCCATGTTGGCGGGGACTGCCGACAGGCATCTCCACCTCGCTGGGCAGCGCTGGCACAGGTAGGGGCAGCCCTGGGGTACTTCCCTGGTCCTGCCCTTGGCACCTGGCAGAACGTCCTTGGTCCACCCTGCCTGCGTGGCACACACCCTGCTGCTGCATCTGGGGACGGGGGCTGGGCACCCGCACTCCCGTGACAGCCCCGTGCCCGTGTGCAGCCAAGGCCCACCTGAAGCGCGCCATCCTGGGCCAGGAGGAGGCGCTGCGGCTGCACGCCCTGTGCCGCGTCCTGCGCAAGGTGGACCTGCTGCAGGCCGCGGTGGCCCAGGCGCTGCGCTGCTCGCTGGCCAAGTACTCCGAGCTTGAGCGGGAGGATGACTTCTTCGAGGCCGCCGAGGCCCCCAGCATCCATCGTGAGCAGCCAGGGCCCCCCTGGGGGACTCAGTCCCGGCTGAGCCCGGCTGTGGTCAGAGATGTGGTCACTGAGCTCTTCCGTCTGGAGGACTGTCCCCCATCCACACCCCTCCCCAGCTCGACTCTTGCCCCCGGGGACAGCCGGGGTTTCAGGGAGGGCTCCTGAGAGCCCCGGGGGCAGGTGGGGGGGTGTTCAGGGACTGGGGCAGCGCTACCATCAGTGAGGGAGCCAGGTCCGTAGTCCCTGAAGGCACCTGTGTGCAGCTGGAATCCCCCAGTCCTCTAGGGCCAGGGAATGCCCAGGGCCACAAGCCTCAGACTAACCTCCACTCCTCCCTGTCCTCTCCCCGTCAGCTAAGACCTGCCATAAGCCCACCGCCAGGACCCCCAGCCTGAACCAGACGAAGGTGGCCGACATCTTCCACCGGCTGGTGAGCCCCCGCGGGCAGGCGTGGGCCACAGGCTCTGCCCGCGCTTGCACGATGGGAGCCCGCCGGCCCCTGGTGGTGGCCCAGCCCTGGCCTCCCCATGGTGCCTCACCTGGTCCTCTGCGGGGAGGTGTAGGTGAAGTGGGGTGCTCGCCAGGCCAGGCCCCTCAGGCTGCTGCCCAACCAGGCCCCGAACCCTGCCTTCTCCAGGGGCCTCTGTCCGTGTTCTCGGCCAAGACCCGGTGGCGGCTGGCGGGGCCCGTCCGTGTGGCCCGAGGAGAGGGTGGCTTTGGCTTCACACTTCGGGGCGACGCTCCGGTCCTCATCGCGGCCGTCGTTCCTGGGGGCCAGGCTGCGGTAAGGGCCCTGCTGGCCCCGCGGCCAGCCCCCTGGGCTGCCCCCCGAGGAGGGCGGCCACCGCCTCACTGGGCCGTGTCCCCTGCAGGCGGCCGGCCTAAAGGAGGGGGACTACATCGTGTCGGTGAACGGGCAGCCGTGCAGGTGGTGGAAGCACGCCGAGGTGGTGGCCCAGCTGAGGGGCGCGGGCGAGGTCGGAGTCAGCCTGCAAGTGGTGTCACCACTGCCCGGCCTTGAGCCTCGCGGCGCGGTGAGCTGGGGCCTGGGAGGCATCCCCGACTCCTGTCCTACCCTCCCCGGGCCTGCCCCGGGGGGGCTGAGAGGCCTCAAAGGAGAGGCCTGTGCTGCCCCATCACCTGGCAGCTGGGCCCGCTTCCAAGCGAGCCTCGCCCAGCACAGCAGCTTCTGTGCGGACTCATGCGGGGGCGGCCTTTGCCCGGCACACAACGCCAACCCAGGGCAGAGTGACAAGCGCCACACCCAGCAGAGTCCCGGGGACGCCCCAGCACGCCGCCACCTCCCCAGGCTGGCCACAGGCAGGGGTGGGTAGGCAGCAGGGCCTGACCACATCCGTCTCTGTCCCGCAGCAGGGGGACCGCCGGCTGGCTCTGCTGGGCCCCGGGGGGCTTCTGAGGAACCAGCGGGAGTGTGGTCTGGAGACGCCGGCCCCCACCCGCACCAGCCCCCGGCCCTTCCTCGGCTGGAGTCGCAAGGCCAAGCGGGGCAAGACCGGGGGCCACCCGCCCCCTCCGCCTGCGGGCACTGTGGCACCCGCTCCTGCACCAGGCCTGCCCCCCGGGCCTGCAGCGTGCCCAGGGAGTCTGTGAGAGCCGCACGCACCCTGCACTCGCTCCCCTGCCGTGGGGCCCTGGAGACTCGGCCTGCCCTGCTCAAGGCCAGAGCAGCCCATCAAAGACTGGACAGACGACACGAGTCTGAAGCCGGTGCGCAGGCCACGGCCACTCTGCCCCCGGGTCACCCCTCAGAGGAGGGCAGCGAGGTGGGCAGAGGGGGCCTCTGGATTCTCTCCTGACAAGATGCCCGTGCGCTGGGGTGGGGCTGCCCCTGCACACCCCGTCCACGCCTCCTGTGGAGCAGTGCACCCTGCTGCCCCGGCCCTGCGCCCCAGCCCCGAGGTCCCAGCCTTGCAAAGGCCAGGCTTCTTCCTGGTGCGCACCCCTTCCCTGCCCCCGCCCTGGCTAGACAGGCTTGGCTCCTCGCTGGCCAGCCCCCAGCCCCCCTGCACAGGGCTCCGGCCAAGGCCCGGCCCACAGAACATCTCACCGCACCCTTGGGCTCTCGCCGTCCTGCCTGCTGGCCAGGAAACGCCAGCCTGGGTCTCCCGGCCACCCACGCCCACCTGCCCCAGCCCAGGCCCTGGCAATCCTGCATGAGCAAGGCCCCAAGGCCACGGGCAGGCACACTCGGGTCCCTTGGAGGGGCAGGCCCAGGCCAGGGCCCCAGGAGAGGGTGAGAAGGCCCTATGCGCTCCTGAGCCCGTCATGGGACTGTGGTCACCGGCGCTACTCCCTGAAGCCACCAGGGGGCAGCCGCGGCCCACTCAGCGGAGGAGGTGGCTCCTCAGGCCGCGTGGTTCTGGGGAGTGGACTCCTCCGGACAGGGAGGCAGCCTCCCTCGGGTGGGAGACCCACCTTTCCGTCCAGTCGCTGTGGAGGGGTCCCCAGGTGGGAGCAGCCCGCTCTGCACCCCAGCTCTGGTTCCAGGTCCAGGGCCCTGCCGTCCACCCCACACACACATCCAGGGTCCCAGGTAGAGGCCGAGTGTGTGGACTCTGAGTGCGGGAGTGGGAGATGCCATCTTCCAAAGCCCGGGGGCAAGGATTCCCAGGCCTGGCCGAGCCGCCTGGGGCGGGGGTCCTTCCCCACCCACCTGCCCTCCCGCGGGAATCTTCATCAACAGTGTGATTAATAAAACTGCGTCAAGGAGGCCGCTGCACGTGATTATGCACGGCAGGGTTGGCAGCCCCCCCTCGCCTCCCGCATGGCGGGCAGGGGGCTCTCCCTGGGTGGGCACGGCCTGGGCTGCACAGCCTCCCTGCTCTGCTGGCCGCTCTGGCCTCTCACCAAGCCACATGGCCCTGCTCAAATGGCCCGCCACTTGGAGGGTGTCCCTCAGGGCGGCCTGTGCTCCCCCATCTGCGTGGGGGCTCCGCCCGGCCTGAGGCGCCACACCAGGGCGCTCCCCGCTGCCCTCAGTCACAGGCCCGAGAGGCGAGGCCTCACAGCGCTCTCCGCGTGAAACCAGAGGGCCGGAGCACGAGGGCGCGCAGGCTGCTGGTGGCCCTGAGGTCCAGCTGCAGGGCAGGGAGCTCCTAGACACGGGCACCCTGCGTCAAGAGTCCTGGTCAGGCAGGCAGCCAGAGGGGTGGCCACACCAAAGGCAGGAGTGGGCTTCTCTTCCAGATGAGAACGGAGGTGCTGAGTGGTAGATGGGGGGGGGAGCCAGCGAGGCCCTGGGCTCTAGAAGGGCTCTGACCCTGTCCTCACCTGGGCATGCAGGGATGGACTGCCCCGTCCAGCCTCCCTCTAGGTGTTCCTGTCCACCCAGACGGCTGAGTCGGCAGTGGGGGTGAGTTTCTGGCTGGCTCCAGGGGGCCGCAGGGACAGGTCGAGGCCTGGCTCGGCTGCACAGGGAGCAGGGCAGCACCTCAGCACCCCTGCACGGCAGCTCCGGGCAGTGTGGGCGCCCGCCCCACCCCCAGCCACATAGGAGGCCCCAGGGTGCGCTGTGTCAATGTTGGGGACCCAGCTGGTGGGAGAGCCTGCTTGAGCCAGGCTTCCCCCGGGCAGTAGCCGCTCGTGTGAGCACCGGCCCCGCCCCTCGCCCGCCACCTCTTTCCACCTACTCTTTCCTGGTGGCCACTCGTGCCAGGGAAGGTGCTCGCCGTGTGTCCCACACCTGTGCCGCCAGGAAGGGAGGAGCCGTGCCCAGGAGCTACTGAGACCAGGGGCCCACCTCCCCACGGCGCCCACGCACACCAGGGCCCAGAGAGCTGGGGCAGGGGAGGGGGAGGGAGAGCGGGGGCACGCACAGGTGTACTGTGTGCACGCCCGCCCTGGCGCGGTGGCACGCAGGGACGCTTCATTTTCCGAGCGGATCCCTGGGCGGGAGGTCGAGGCGAGTGTGTGCTGCGATCCTTTTTGCTTTGCCAACAGAAAACTGCCGGGAGGGGAGAAGGCAAACTGTTTCGCTTGGGTCAGCAGTGAGCGGGCGCAGAGATTAATGCGGGGAGAGGGAGCGAGGCTGAAGGGCCGTGGGCGGGGGAGTGGGCTCGAGGGGCCGTGGGAGGGGGGCGGGAGGGGGGCTCAGGGTGCGATGGAGAATTCGGGTCTACAAGGCAGGGAGGGAGCTCCTCCGGATCAGCTGGGGTGGGGCGAGAGCAGGCGGGAGAGGGGTGCTGTTTGGGAGGGACCCCTTCCCGCCTCAGTCTCCTGCAGCCCCCCAGCGGCAGCTGCACCCCGCCTGTGTGCGGGGGGCCGAGGCCGGGGCAGGGCTGCCATCGCGCTGCTGGCCCATGACTTCAGGCCCGAGACCAGGCGGTTGTGAGCTCACTGGTGGGTCGGGTAGCTGGTGGGAAGGTGGGCTCAGCCCCAGTGGGCTCCCCCCACCCAAGGGACGTGGATCCCTTCTAATAACCTTGGAAGACCGATCGGGAATGAAGGCGCTAACCGGGCCTGCGGCCGGCCACCATCGGGCTGTGTCTTCCCTGGTGGAGCGCCCAGCTGTGGGGTCCTGGCTGGGAACCACAGGGCGGGCTGGACAGAGCGGGCAGCCAGGAGCCTCGGCCCGGGCAGAGGGTGTGGCAGACGGGCCAGGGCCACCTGGGAGGTGCTGCTGCTGGGCAGGATGGCGGTGGCCAGGCCGGCACGAGGTCAGACCTAGAGCAGGACTGCCCCGGTGTCCCAGCACGAGCGGGGGCAGGCGGCGGCCTGTGGCGGCCTCACGCGGTGAGCTGGACCGCCTCCCCGCCAAGGGCCACCACCAGCCACCTCCACTCGGGTCCTCCTGGGCACTCTGCCGGCCGGGGCGGCGGGGCACAGGGCTGAGGGGTCGTCTTGCTGCTCAGAGGAGGGACACTGTTCAGGAAAGGTGCTCCAGCCCCCCGCACCCCACAGCAGGCACCAGCCACCTCCCCGCGGTCTGAGAGAAGGAGCAGGCCTCAGAGCAGCCCCGCAGACCGAGCCGCCGCCGCCCCACTCCTAGGCTGGCTCCTGTCCCCTCGGCCTGGCAGTGCCCGAGCCCTGGGGCCCCGCGCCCACCACCTGAGTCCCCAACCTCCTGGTCAGCGGCGTCCTCCCACAACTGTCCCCCCGTCACTGAAGGCAGCCTCCCCCCACCCTGCCACACTCATGTCAGCGTCACCCACCGTCGTCACCATCACTGATGTCAGCAACGTCACCCTGTCACCATCACACCACCACTGATGTCAGCAATGTCACCCTGTCACCACCACACTCATGTCAGCATCACCCACCACCATCGTCACCATCACTGATGTCACAATGTCACCCCACCACTGTCACCACCACTGATGTCAGCAACGTCACCCCGTCACCACCTTCACCATCACTGATGTCACAATGTCACCCGTCACCATGGTCACCACCGCTGATGTCAGCAATGTCACCCCATTCCCCCCCCCCCCCGTCGCTGATGCCAAGGTCCCTGCCGTCTCCTGGGCAGCCCTGGGGACTCCAGGAAGCTTGGGCGCGGGTGAGCCTCGTGCACCTTTGGCCCTGGGCTGCGGCGGTGCCAGGGACAGTGTCCAGGCCACTGCCAGATGCTCCCAGCCAGGGTGGGGCCACATCAAGCCTGGGGGAGCCGGAGGGGGCAGGCGAAGGGGAGAGGGAGGCGGCTGTCCTGGGGGCGCTGCAGGCCCGGGGGAAGGATGGAGGTGAGCCGGGCAGGCCCTCCGGTGGGCGGGCTCCAGGCTGGTGGGGAGGCTGGGCAAGAGGCCTGGCCAGCTCCTGCTCCCGGTGGGCCCTCCTGGGTCAGGGGTGCCCCCAGCTTGAGCACACCATCGGGAAGCGGGGTCTCTGCCTCAGCTCAGCAGCCTGCAGGGCCTGCCCCAGGGAGAGGGCCCCACAGCAGCCGGGCCGGGAGGCGCACTGGACACTCACCCGGGTGGCCTGGACTCCACGGCCCATGCATAATGCAGTATTTACCTGGGGGGTGATTGGCAGCCCCCGGCTCCGGCTCCCCTCCCCCGCGGCCCCCAGACAGTGAGCCAGACGTGCATTAAGACGGGAGTGACTTATCGAGCTGTCAGGGGGAGCGTTTTAAGACAGAATTATAGGGGAGAGGAAAAAGATTTTTACCAAATTAATGAAAAATCAATCTGGCCTCAAAAATCCATTAGCCTTCATAATGCACCGGTTCCAGGCTGAGCCGCACAATCCGATGCCGGCTGTTAAATACCGCGGAGGCTCCCCCGCCGCCCGCCATTCATTACGGGCGGTGTTTACTTCTGAGAGTGACACCTGCCTCCAGGTCCAGCCTCGGCTTCCCAAGCTCTGTCCCCACAAGCCCTGGAGGCCCCACCCGGGGAGAGGGCCAGCGGCTCCCAACATGAGCACGCAGAGGGGCAGGTGTTCTAGAGGGGAACCAGGAGGCCCGGGTGTGTGTAGACCTCGGGGCAGGTGCTCTAGAGGGGAACCAGGAGGCCCGGGTGTTGAGTAGACCTCGGGGGAGGTGTTCTAGAGGGGAACCAGGAGGCCCGGGTATGTGTAGACCTCGGGGGAGGTGCTCTACAGGGCTGGGAGATGTGCAGCTGGTGGAGGTGGCGGCCATGGAAACCAGCCACCATGGGTCACTGCCATGTCGGCAGAGGGTTGGCTGTGGTGCTGACTATGACCAACGGGGCTGGTGGCGAGTGGTCATGAGAGTGAGTGACCATGGGGGTGAGTGACCATGGGGGTGAGTGACCATGGGGGTGAGTGATCATGGGGGTGAGTGGCCATGGGGGTGGGTGACTATGGGGGTGAGTGATCATGGGGGTGAGTGGCCATGGGGGTGAGTGGCCATGGGATTAGGTGACTGCAAAGGTGAGTGACCATGCAGGTGGGCAGCCAAGGGAGCAGAGAGCGTGGAAGCCAGTGATCAGGTCACCGTGTTGTTGATGGCGCTGCCGCGGGCCGTTGGTGGAAGTGGGTTTGCAGCCTTGCAGGGGACACAGGGTGGACGGGCACCCTGAGGAAATGACAGCTCTCCTGCAAATCAGCTCCCCCTCCCCCCCGTCCCGCCCACCAGACAGGGAGCCGGGACCCAGGACCCTGTGTGGGAGGCAGAGTAGTCCAGGGAGGCAGGGAGGCTGCCCTCTGTGGAGGCCCGGGCGCTGGCTTGGCTGGCATCTCCTCCCTCTGTTTTGAGGTGCCTTCTGGCCAGGCTGAGAACAGGTATCTGAGGTCACTCTGAGCCTGACACACAGCTGAGGGCTGGTTCCATTTTTATCAACTTTGCAAAAATCTCTTTTCTCCTCCCTTCTGGAATCCCGCTTAAACCTCTCCCTGCCACCCCGACAGCTGCGTCCCCTGCACCCCACTCTGCAGTCCCTGGGGTGACAGCACCTCTTGGCCGCTCGGGCTGGCCTGTGCCCGGCGGCTCTCCCTGGCCCCCTCTGGCCCACCTGTCCCTACCCAGACAGGTGCCCCGGAAAGCAGGTCCGCATTCTGGGACGTGTCAGCCGCACAGGGCCGCCCCCCGAGTTCCCTCCCAGTCGTTCACCAGGTCCCCAGGCCTCCGGGCCTGCCCTGTCTGTGCCCTCGTCCTGCCTCCTGCCCCCAGGAGTGGGAGGCCCAGGGTAAAGGCCCAGGGGCTTGGAGGGGGAGGCAGTGGCAGAGCCGGGGCACTGGGCTGGAGGCCCAGGCTGGCGAGCGGGACGGTGGCAGAGCCGGTGGGCGCAGCCAGGGTGGGCGTGGGGAGGTGGGGAGGCAGATGGGGTGCAGGACCCCAGGTCCTGGGCAGGAGAGCTGAGAGGAGCCGGGCCCTACCCTTAGGCTGGCCTCAGGCCAGCTCAGGAGGCTGCACAGGGAGCCCTGGTGGTCACGGCCAGGGAAGCACGACGGAGGGGCTTGGGAGAGGACCCTCAGGCCCGCCCGGACCAGGGTCAGCAGCACTGGGGGCAGGGGTCGGGGGTCAGCCGGCAGGGCCTCGCTCGAGGGACTGTGGGCAAGGCTCTGGCTGTCCGCCTACCCTGGCCAAGCCCCGCTGGAGCCAGACTGCCGCGGCTGAGGGCTCGTGGATTAAATCCCAATTCATTAGTGGTAGAGGTGGGGTGGGCGGGGTGTGGGCGGCCCTGGGCCCTGTCTGCGGTTTCTGGGTGGCCTGGCTGCCTGGCTCCGCAGACTGCCGAGCCCACCACAGAGCAGAGCTGCTTCCCACGATCAATGTGTGGACAGCCAGGCAAGCAGCAGCCGACCACACGGCCCCTGGCTCCTGACCCCTGACCCCTGACCCCTGACCCCTGACCCCCTGCTCCCCTGCCTGGTCTCTGGCTTGGCATCTCTGTTGTCCCCCCACATCTCTGTCTCTGGGTCTCAGGGTGCACATTTTGGGGTCCCCGTTCCCACCTTCTCTCTGTGCCTCCCCTCCCCTCCCTCCCTGACACTGGGTTCCCTCCCCCCATGGTCTCCACAGGAGCACCCAGGGCTAGTCAGACCAAGAAGGAGGAGGTGGGCTGCAGCTGCCTGCCGGGTGAGGAGACACAGGCTGGAGACGGGTGCCCGACTGAGGCCTAGCAGCCCCGAGTGCGGTCACCCAGCGGGGCAGCAGGCTCAGGGGACTCCATCCTCAGCGCTGCCTGTGCCCCCCGAAGCGTCAGAGGCCCTGGGCCTCTGGGTACACCAGGACCAAGCAGGGAGGGTTGGCGAGGGGACCCCTCACCCAGGCCGGCCAGGCCAGCGTCCGGCTGATCAATGGCCAGGCACATCCTTTGGCTTGAGCAGATCTGCTGACCCAGGCCCGGCCTGCCCCCCCCCCCGTACCTCATCAATAGCGGATCATCCGGAGCCATGCTGTCCTCAGCCCCCTGGGGAGCCGAGGCAAGGACGATGGCCTGGCCCTGCAGCCACACGGGGCGCTGCCCTGAAAGAAGTCGGTGGCCAGCTGGTGGCACCCTGGCCTTGCCCGTCTCCCCAGGACCCCAGGTTTGTCAGGATGGGTCCCCCAAGAACAGCAGGGGGTCTCTTCCGGGCGTCACCCCAGGACTCTTGCACAGACCCTGGGACCCCACTCCAGGGGTGTCACCTGCAGGCGGAGGGCCAGGTCAGCCTCGGGAGCCCGCCAGGGACCTGGAGGAAGGGCTGGGCAGGGCTTCAGTAATCCCAGAGGCCGCAGAGGGGGCGTCCCATTCTGGGTGTCCCTGCCTGATCAGAGCGCCCAGCCCACTGTCCACGAGGAAAGGGGTGCACTCTTCCTCCTCTGCCCTGGACGGCCCTGGCTGGCACTTCCCCCAGGGACACTGAGGCAGAGAGAGGTGACATTGGGGCCAAGGCGGCCCTCCGTGTCCTCTCTGCTCCGCCCAGAAGAGCAGGTGGACGGTCCTGCTCCCTTGCCCAGTGAGCCCCCGAGGCCCCCGAAGCGGGAGGGTCATGGCCAGGCTGCGGGCCAGGCGTCAGGGGCAGCTGCCCAGGAAAGGGCGGGGAGCCCCAGCCTGGCCCGTGCATGTCTGCACCTCAGCCCCCCGCCTCCCGCCCCCTCCAAGGGAGGGGATATGACCTCCCAGGAGTTGGGGCAGGGCGGACCCCACAAAGATGCCCCTCAGGCCCGAGCGTGTCACCCCAGCGGGCAGCGCCGACCCCAAAGCAGGTGCGCGGGAGACAGCGGGGGGATTAGATCCGCGCTGCATCTGGGTGGGAAGGACCCTCGGCAGGAGGTGTAGGGCAGTAGCAAAGCACGGTGGAGAAGGCGCAGACGCTCTGAGCTGCAGGAGGCTTGGAGCCTCCGGTGTGCGGGGAGGCTTCTGCAGGGCTGCAGCTGTGGGCCAAAGGTCACCTGGCGGCTACGGGGGAGCAGGCCGCTGAGGAAGACTCACGGGTCCCTGGGTTCCAGAGAGCTTCCAAGACCTGTCCAGGCTCACACAGCATTTGGGGGCAGTTCGGTGGGACCTAGACACTCACCCCCGGCCTCTTTAGGGAGGTCTGTTGGGCTGACTGGGCCCCAAGGGGAGGCAGCTGAGTCCTGCGTCTTCTGCCCTGGGGGAAGAAGGGGCTGCCTCCCCCACCCCAGGGACGCTGGGACTTATCTGTTCTTGGAACCAGTGTTTATGAAGATTCCTAAAGAGGAGAGTCAATCAATTATCCCAGAGCACGGCCATTTTTCTAACTGGGAGAACAAGCAGTTTCATACACCTCGGAAGAGCCTCCGGTCGATCAATGGCAAACGTGCTGGCCTCTAAATCCTCTCTGGGCTGGCGGCCGCCGCCTTCCCTCTGCCCCCTGCCAGGTCAGCAGCCCCGAGACACAGGGGCTCCAGGCACGGAGGACTGACGCCTTCGGCTCTGCCCCAACCCCCCGTGCCCTCCCCACACCAAGATGGAACCCTCACCCCTCACCCAGAACTCCCCGTCTGCCTAGGCAGGCCTGCCCTCCACCAACTGCACACACTCTGCTACCTCGCTGGGCCCCAGAGGTGGCACCTGCACCTGCTGTGGCCTCCATTCCTCCTGGGGACAGTGACCAAAGGAGCCCCAGCTGTTGACCCCCTTCCCCCTGCCAGGCACTGCAGGAGTTCCAGCAGGAGCAGCCACGAGACACCAGCCTGGGCAGGGCCACGGGATTTTTTTTTTTTTTTTTTTTTTTGAGGTACTGGGGATTGGATCCGGGACATTCTACCTCCGAGCTACATCCCCAGCCCTATTTTTTAATTCTTTACTTGAAACAGGGTCTCACTAAGTTTTGGAGAACCTCACTAAGTAGCTGAGGCTGGCCACAAACCCAGATCCTCTGGTCTCAGCCTCCCAAGTACTGGGATTACAAGCGTGCGCCACCACGCCCGGCTTATTCTTTATTTTGAAACAGGCTCTCAACTAAGTTGCAGAGGGCCTCACTAAATAGCTGAGGCTGGCCTCCAACCTGGGATCCTCTTGTCTCAGCCTCCCAAGTACTGGAATTACAAACGTGTGCACCATCACGCCCGGCTGGATTTTTTTTTTTTAATAGAAATATCAAAGTTACTACTGCAGCCGTTCTGAGCGCACAGTTCAGTGGCATTAAGCACAACCACACTGCTGTCTTCACCTCCAGAACTTTCCATCTCCCCAGGCTCACCCTCTGCCCCCAGGAAACGGACTCCCAGCCCCCAGCGCGCCTTTCCACCTCCGGCAGCTGCTCCGGCCCGCGTGGGAGTGGGGCCCGAGGGAGCCCGCAGCATCCTCACGTCCTGACTCTCACCCTCTGTGCCCCTGTCCTCCAGCATCGGCTACCCCTGCCGTGTGTCCCCAAGGCTCCAAAAGAGGGGCCCAGGCCAGGCAGGTCGGAGGGGGCCTCACCCAAGGACGGTGGGAACCAAGAGAGACCCAGAGCCGGGCTTTGAGGGAGGGAGCGAGGGGCGGAGGGTCCAGGCGCAGATTGATTCTCTAGGCAGCCTGCCGGCCGGCAGGAGCAGCAAGAGGGTTTTTAATGGTCCCTAAAGCCCTTGGTCAGCCAGCGCTGAGCTCAGCAGCGGCCTGTGTGGCAGGGAGGGGCCGCCTGCCGCTCACCTCCAACCTCCTCCCCCAGCCTCCGCCTCCCTCCTGGCCGGGGCTCCCAGAACCTGCCAAGAACTCGGGGTGGTGGACAGAGCCCGTCCTGCGCCCCCATTCCTGTGCTAACCCCTCTGGGACGGGCCGCTGGCGGCAGGGACAGGTCGGAAGCCCCCAGCACCCCGCCCCATTTGTCACAGGCCCATTAGGTGCTGACAGCTGCTTCCCGTCCGGCCGCCGGCTCCGGGCGGGGCCAAGGCCCCCGGGTGCCCATCAATCATGGGGGCCCCTGAGGGCAGCCTCCTCTGCCCCACGAGCATCCGGGAAGGACCTCGTGGAGGAAGCTGGACGCTGGGCGCAGGGGGGAGGGGCCCCCACACCGGAACAGGCAGCCGGGGCCAGCCCCTGGCACTCAGCACGGTCGGTCAGCCGGTGGCCAGCAGGGGCCCATGGCGCCCACCTGCGCCACGGTGAGCCGGGTCTGTCAACTCCCCACTTTGGCACTCTGGTCTCCGTGTGCCCAACACCTGGGTCACCGGCACATGGGAGGCCACCTGGCAGGGTCCAGCCATGGCCGAGAGGGCCGGCCCCTCCCCAGCCCTCCTTGCTGGCCACCCTAAGCCCCTGCGCCTCTGCCCAGGGCCCGGGGCTCCTGGGATCCTCTGAGTGGAGCCCCTGGGAAGGCCGGGAAGCCCCTCCCCTCCTCCTGGCGGCCTTGGGTGGGTCCCGGGTACTGGAGAGGGCCGGGCCGGCTCCGCAGCTGCCCCGGCCTGGCCGGCCCAGCAGTCAGCAGTTATTAATACGACAGAACTCATTAATTTATAGGGCCCGTGGTGGGAGGCACCACTTCTGCCTGGGCCCCGCTGCAGAGGGGCAGCCAGTGCCCTACCCTTCAGGAAGCGAGTGTGTGTGTGTGTGTGTGTGTGTGTGTGTGTGTGTGTGTGTGTGTGTGGTACTGGGGATTGAACCCAGAGGCATTCTACCTTCTAGCTACACCCCAGCCCAATTTTATTCTTATTTGGAAACAGGGTCTTGCTAGGTTGATGAGACTTCTTGCTAAGTCTGTCCTCGAACCTGGGATCCTCCTGTCTCAGCCTCCCAAGTACTGGGACTACAAGCAAGCGCCACCACGCCTGGCTTAGGAAGTGGTTCTCAACTGCCCCAGCATCCCCCCTCAACGAGGAGGCAGAGGCCACAGAGGGAGGGTCGCCGAGGGTGATGGGGACCACGGTCACTGAGCACCTAGTGCCCCAGCACCCCGTGCGGACCCTGCAGCCTCCACCTGGCGGGCGAGGGCAACGGCTCTTCAATCCTGAGTCTCCAGGAAACACAGGCACCCAGGTGCTTGTGAAGTTTAGACAGACGATGGGTAGTTTTTCTCATAACTTTTTTTTCTTCTTTTTTTTTTTTTTGGTACTGCAGATTGAACCCAGGGGTATTCTACCTCCGAGCTCCACCCCCCCCAGCATTATTTTTTTTTATTCTTTATTTTGAAATAGGGCCTTACTAAGTAGCTGAGGCTGGTCGGGAACCTGTGGTACTCCTGTCTCAGCCTCCCAAGTGCTGGGATTACAAGTATATGCCACCATGCCTGGCTCATAAGTATATCCTTTTTTTTTTTTTTTTTTTTTTTTCAGTACTAGGGATTGAACCCAGGGGCATTTACCTCCAAAATACACCCTCAACCCTATTTTTTATTTTTATATTTATTTATTTATTGCAGTGCTAGGGATTGAACTCAGGGGCATTCTACCTCTGAGCTACAGCCCCAGCCCTATTTTTTATTCTTTATTTTGAAACAGGGTCCCACTAAGTTGCGGAGTACTTGGGAGGCTGAGACTCTCAAGTACTGTAATTACAAGCATGTGCCACCAGGCCAGGCTCCTATTTTTTATTCTTTATTTGAAACAGAGTCTCACTAAGTTGCGGAAGGCCTCACTAAGTAGCTGAGGCTGGCTGCAAACTTGCAATCCTTCTGTCTCAGCCTCCCAAGTACTGGGATTACAAGTGTGCTCCACCACGCCCAGCTCATAAGTATATCTTGAATAGCGCATGGAACATATTTACGTTCAAATGCTCTTCTTGTTTTTTATCTGATATCTGAAAGTAACAGAGCCTTCTGGGTTTCCTTGTGCTACGAGCCCGCTACCTCCGGGCACGCACGGGGTGAACACCTGCTTGGAACCAGGGGGTAGAGGAAGTCGGGCACCTCAGCAGAGATGGTGCGGAAGCTGGAGGCGGCCACCGGCTACCTGCCTCCTCCCGTATTTCAACTCCCCGCTTGCCCTGTGCCCCGCCTCTGAACCGGATTAATTTGGGAAGGACGATGTTTATATTAACCATTCATTTATCGACGTCTGCTTGCTGGGTCAATGGCCAAATTTATTGCCTCACAAGACGGGCCCTATCGAGCTCGCGGCCTGCTCCCTCCCCGCCAGCCCTGGGGCGGACAGACGAGGTCAATACGCAGACCGCTGACCTTGGGCTCCGGTGTCTGCTGGGGTGATGGAGGCGGGGCGGGGAGGGGCAGCGGGGCATCCGACACCCCACCACTGCTGAGGCATCCCAGGCTGCCACGCTGCCCTCACCTCTCAGGGTCACGGCCGCAGGCGGGGCTCTGACCACGGCAGGGGAGGCCAGAGGATGGGGGGGGCTGGGACAGCACCCACCCCCACGGGCACCTGCCACCGCCTGGCTGCCAGTGTGGCGGGAGAGGCGGCCGCCAGCTGACCCAGGAATCCGAGTGCCCTCACAGTCGTTAGTGGGCCAGGGCCGAGGGGTCTGTACTGGGCCTGAGCACCCAACAGAGAGAGGCAGAGAGAAAGAGGCAGAGAGAGAGAGAGAGAGAGAGAGAGAGAGAGAGAGAGAGGCGCGGGGGCAGCGCTGAGGAGCTATGGTGGCGTGGACCTGGCCTTGGACCCGAGGGCCCAGCTTCCTCACAGCCCAAGACTTACCCATGTCTGGAGGGGCAGGGTGGGCCTGGCCCACAGCCCCCCAAATGCCACCCAAGGGCCCCGCTCCCAGGAAGCCCCTGAGCCCGTCCAACCTCGGAAGAAGCACCCTGGGGAGCTCCACAGGGGAGCTGGGGCCGGGGAGGGAGGGCTGGCTTCAGCGCCCAGGGGCCCGGCCCCGCCCCGGCTCCATAACCTCTGGGCTTCCCCACCGCTCACCTCAGCTCCAGTTCATTCACCCACTCATTCAAGAGTGGGCACTAACTGGGCACCTACTGTGTACCAGGCCCCGGGAACAACCATGAGCCAGCTGGGTGGGGGTAGGCCTGGCTGCAGGCCGGGGGGTAAGATGGGTGGGGAGTTCCTCGGAGCCAGGGGAGGCCGCCAGGTGGGGCATGCAGGGGGAAGGGAGTGCACTGTGGTGTCATTTGAAGGGTGTGAGGGAGAGGGTCAGGGATGAATTACCCTGGGGGGATCTGTTGGGCCTCCTCCAGGCAGCCATAGGCACCTCCCCGTCCTCCCCTGTGCTCTGTGCTCCGCTCTCCCCATCCTCCCCACCTCTGTTCTCTCTCCTCCACCAGCCTCGCTCCCTTCGCGGTCCTCCCAGGTTTGGAGCTGTGCTACCCCCTGCGACCACCAGAGGGCGGGGCGCGGAGCTGGGCCGGCGAGGGCGCGCGGGAGGCTGGGGCCGCCGCTCATTACCCGAGGGCCGCGCAGTCGATGGGCCCGGGACCGCGCGCTGATTAAGAGGCCACACTAGAGTTAGAACCTGCCGCGAGCAGTGATGAGCGATTGATCAGCTTGTCAGGGGAGTGGGCCAGATGAGAAGGGGGAGGGGAGGGGGACAGGGGAGCCAGGAGAAGCAGAGACAGAGGAGGAGGAGAGAGAGAGAGAGAAAGAGAAAGAGAGAGAAATAGGAAGAGGAAGAGGAGGGAGGGAGGGAGAGAGAGGGGGGGGCACATCCAGCCCCCCACCCCAAGGGTTTTACTCACAGCCTGGGTTTTCCCACCCACGACCTTGGGGACAGGTGGCCCCTCTCCCCTGTGGTCCCCCCAGCAGGGGTGGGGCCATGGCAGCTCCCACACCTTTTGGCTTTTTCCTTTTATGGACATAATCAATCGCCTATGTGTTTTGAGCAGTTTTAGATTTATAGAAGAGTGAACAGGAAGTCCAGAGCGCCCCCCCATTACCCTCAACCTTTCCTTGGTCTCCCCTATTACTCACTTGCATCCGGTGTCTGTGTGTTACCGCCGATGACCCAGGGTGACAGCTCACTGGTGTGGCCCGTCACACGCGTGGACCCACCTGGGCAGTGCTTCCTGCCCCCCCAGAACCCCTGACCGCCACCGACCTCACTGTCCCCCTCCCCCCCAGACCTTCCTCCAGGGCTCCATGGGGGGGGGATCGCACACCCAGCAGACCTCCCAGTGCTAAGCACTCAGTGCTAAGTACTCAGTGCAAAGCACCATGCCAAGTACTCAGTGCAAAGCACTTGCCTTGCCCCCGTCTTTCCCCGCCTTTGCAGCTCATTCCTCTTCAGTGCTGGACAATATTCCTCCGTCTGGCTGGCCCTTGGCTCCTTTATCGTGCCTCGATCGATGCTTCTGTGTGGGCACAGGCCGAGCTGCTGGGAACACTGGGGGTCTGTGTGGAGCTGAGCCACAGCGGGTCTGGGCAAGCACCTGGAGACCATTGCTGGCCCGCGCGACACGGGAGCACGCTCTGAAGAGAGGGCGGCCTCTCCTGCAGACCACCTTCCTTTCGTCCTTGGCCGTGGCTGCCTGGCCGCATCCCACGGGTCACACGGGGCGCTGGGGTCTGCTCGGCCCTGTCGGACGCTCTCTCTGTCCCCACCCAACGGGCTTCTCGCTAGCTCACTGCCCCGTGACCCCACCCACGATTGGGTGTGTGATTTCTTTTCTTTTTTTTTTTTTTTGTGTGTGTGGTATTGAGAATAGAACCCAGGGGCACTCTACCTCCTAGCTACACCCCCAGCCCTATTTTATTCTTTATTTTGAAACAGGGCCTCACTAAGCTTCAGAGGGCCTCGCTAAGCAGCTGAGGCTGGCTGCAAACCTGCGATCCTCCTGTCTCAGCCTCTCAAGTACTGGGATTCCAAGCGCGCACCACCACCGCTAGCAGTGTGATTTCTGGGCCTTCCCTTGGTAAGTCCGTCTAGGGTGAGGCAGTCCCCGCCCTGTGGCAGCTTCTCTGGGCTGCTCCTGGCCTCTCTTTCGTTTTCGGGGTGTCTGCCGCCTTCCCCCCCTCCCTCCCTGCAGTGACCGGGACTCCGGCTTCCTCAGAGCAGCCTCTTCTGCTGGAGGTTTGGGGACTGGTTGTGAAGGGGCCGTGCTGTGGCCCTCGACTTTGCGGTCAGCACCTTGCCTCTCCGATGGCCTTCATGACCCGCCCCTGCCCTGCCCACCAGAAGCTTCTAGGATCTTCTCTGTCCTCAAGATTGCGAAGTTTGGCAGTGGTGTAGGACTCTTGCCACCAGGCAGCCCAGCACCGGCCACAGGTGGAGGCCACTCAGCCGCTGGCAGGGCCTGGCTGGACTGTCCACCCGTTGGTGTGCAGAGGACAGCTAAGATGCGGGAACCCCACAAACAAGCTTCCGCTGTCGTGAACAGACGCTCGGAGGGTCCGGTCCCCACGCTGCCCCTGCACCCGGCCGCAGCTGCCCTATGGGGGACCCAGCAAGGTGGCCAGGGACACTGAGGCGAGTCCTGGCAGCGGGGAGGGGCCGGAGGTCTTGGGGTGTGCCCCTGGGCTAAGGTCACCTTCCAATCTCAGTCGGCTGCATTATTCATGGCCTGGCAGAGCCGCCTGAAACCCAACCCTGCGGCTCCTCTTCCCTCTGGCGAACTGGGGGGGCTGGGCCGGCTGGGGGTGCCCCGAGCCCGGGGAGCCCCGTAGGTGGCCTTGCTGAAGCCACCAGAAGGGGCAGCACTGCCCAGGCCCCTCGGCCAGGCTCTGCCTGGCAGCCCTGCGGCTCCCCTTCCCACTTTGCCCCCTCCTCCAAGAAGTCCTCCCTCCCTGCTGCCGTCCGAGGCCCTGGTGATGGAGCCACACGTCAGCCTGGCCCACATGACCCTCCCCAGACCCTGAGGCGAGTTCCGGGCAGCTGCCTGGCCACAGACCGTCCCTGGCCCCCGCAGCCCTCTACTTGAGAATCCCCCAACGTGATGGCCCCTCATGGCCTCCCAGCAAAATCTCTGCTCCTTTCTGCCCCTGCCCTGCTCCGGCCCTGCCCCCCGCACGGCTGACTCAGTGCCAAGCGTCCCCTACGAGCAGGTGCAGCATTGCAGGGGCGGGAGGGAGACTTGCAAAATGCAGGTTCTCAGGCCGGCCGTGGGTCTCAGAATGCCAGGGCGGGGCAGGAAGGTGCACCGTGGCTGGTAGCTCCCCGTGCCCAGGGCCCCGTCCCGGGTCCTCCTAGGGTGCCAGTCATAGGACCCCCCCTCAGGACTCCCTGGGTTCCCAGAGGGGACCCTTTCACCCTGACCCTTCCCACTGTCCTGGCTGCCACTTCTGACCTTGAGTTGCTCTTCCTCAACAAAACGCCGAATGGATTTGGTGGGGAAACAATAGAACTGAATTTCGTTGTTTTGAGAACTCCCACTGAGCTCTGGCTGGAGCTGCACTGTTTGTTTATTTATTATTTTTATTTTTGGTAGTGGGGACTGACCCAAAGGCATTCTACCTCCAAGTTATACCCTCAGCCCTATTTTATTCTTTATTTTGAAACAGGGTCTCACTAAGTTGCGGAGGGCCTCACAAGTTGCTGAGGCTGGCCTTGAACCTGTGATCCTCCTGGCTCAGCCTCCCAAGTACTGGGATTACAAGCGTGAGCCACCTTGCCCGGCTGTTACTCTATGTTGATAGTTCTGTGCGGCCCAGAGCCAGACGTCAGGCCTACGGCAGCTCCCTCCGGCCTGGGCGCCAGCTCGGCACCCCACAAGTCCTGCAGGCCCTCCGCCCCGGCCGGAGGACTCCACAGACCATGGATCCCCGAGGCAGGCGTCGGGTCTGAGGTGTCCCTGTCATAGCCCAGGGCAGCAGGACACCAGCTGGGCAGAGGACCCAGGCTGAGGCCCACACTTCAGGCATTTGTGCAGCCCAGTGCACGACCCACCCTCCTGCCGCCTGGGCTGCAGCGCCCGGGGACTCGCCCTAGCACCCTCCACTCCAGCAACACCACCACTGCCGACACCCAGGGGCAGGCGGCCCCCTGGGGCGGACCAGCCAAGACTGCTTCCCCCGGAGTCTGAGCCTTCACAGCTGGGCCTCCTGCCCAAAGCCTCCGTCTGCCGTGGGCAGGGGTGGAAGGCCCAGGAGGGGGCTTCCCGGACCCTGCCCAAGCCCTGTCCACCTGGCCTGGGCGCTGCTTCTCCTGGGGCCGAGCCAGGACCTCCGGGGCCTCTGGTCAGCAGCCCCTCTTCCCTGGTGTCCAGCCATTGAAGGCGACGTCCCTACGCAGCCTGCTTGCTGGGGCCGTGGGGCCTGCTCACGCGGCACCCTGCGTGCCCTCCTGCCTGGCTGCTCAGCACCGGGGCCCGGTGGCAACAAGGCCCCAGAAAGTTTCTCACTTCCCGACAATGAACAGGGCGGGTGACAGCTGAGCTGGCCTCAGACCAGAGCGGGTGCTCCCTGGGGCGCTGTCCTGATCTCTCCTGAGCCTGCTTCGCTTCCCATCTTCAGGAAGCCTACCTTCTGCCTTTGCCTGTGGGAATCCTGCGCATGAACTCACATCCTTGCCCCATCCCTAGCCGGTCCTGGGGGAGGGGGCAGCTTACCCGGGCCACTGGGGCAGCTGGGGGCAGGTGGGATGGGGCAGTGGGAGCCTGGGGGAGGGGTACGTGTCCCCAGAGGGCCCTGTCTCCCTCCTCTCAGGCCCCTTCCAAGCAGCAGGCCAGCGCTGCTACTCCAAAGCCGGGTGGGGGAGAGCAGACAGCTGCGTGCAGCGTGGTTCCCACCTCGCCTCGCCCCGCCCGCCGCGCCGGGACAGCCCGGGGCACCGGCGGTGTCAGCTCCGCGTGTCACCTCTCCTGCCACCCGTGAGGCACAGCGGACCCCTCCAGATGCGCCGAGCTCCGCCCCCGCCCGCGCTTCCCCGGGGCTGTGACATCTGACACCCCCCGCCCCGCCGCGCCCCTACCCCACGCCCGCTGCCATCTGTCTGCGTGGAGTAGCGCCAGGCCACGGCGTGGGGCCAGAAGGGAGCACCCGCCCTGCCACCTCCAGGTCCCCGGGTCCCCAAGCCCAGGCTGCCACGTGGGACCCGGGTCTCTTCTGGGTGGTGCGGGCGGTGGGCGGAGAATGCGGGCAGGCCAATGAGGCGGGGTGGGGCGGGGCCACTGGTGTGGGCGGGGCCACTGGGGCGGGGCCTGCGGGCGGGGTGGGGAGGGACGAGGGCGGGGCCTGGCTTCCGGAGGGAGCCCGCCCACCGGGGTTCTCCTGATCTCCCGATGCCCGGCCTTCTCAGGCTGCTAAGATGGGGTTAAGCACCCACCTGCCCCTGCCCCACCCTCCACGCCCGCCCCCACTCGCCCTGTCAAGCTCAGGAGGTGGAGGGATCCTCTGTGGGGCTTGCTCCCCTGAGCCCCTGCCCAGGCGCCGGGGCCCTCAGCTCCCCGCAGGCGCTGCTGGGGATGAGGCTGCTGCTCCTCCCAGGACCCAGGGGGCAGGCCTGCCATCACCACCCCCTCTGCGGTTGGGGAAACTGAGGCTCAGAGGCAGCATGGCTGGCTCCTCCAGGCGTGCAGTCCTCTGCCCCCCGCCTGGCAGGATGGAGCTCACTGAGGCCCCAGTGGAGGGGGAGTTCAGCTGGCCTTCAACACCAGGCTCTTCACCACTGCCGACCCAGCCGGCCAGAGGAGGACCTGTACATCACCTGTGTCCGGCCCCCCACACCCGAAACTGGGGCTGCCGGGAGTGGTGGAGGGAGAGGCTGGGTGCAGAGGCTCCCAGATGGTCAGAGTTGGGGCCCAGACCCGGGTGAGGGTGAGAAGGCCCTCTGCCCTGGAAGGTCATCCCCGGGGCGGGAGGTCATCTCCTCCACCACTGAAGGAGCCGGCTTGCAGGCCCTTGTGGATAGGAACAGGGCCAGGCTGCGTGTGTGCGTGCGTGCGTGCGTGCGTGCCTGTGTGCGTACACATGTGTGCACATGTGTGTGTGTGTGTGTGTGTGTGTGTGCCACAGCAGAGTGGAGGCAGAGGAACCGGCCAGCACGCCTGGGGATGCGGGGGACAAAGGCCTCCCTGGGCGGAGGTGCGGGCCCCTGCGTGGAGCCAGGCCAGGGCGTTCAGGGTGAGGGGCCCCCCTGGGTCTGGCAGAGGCTGAGGCTGGCGCGGGAACAATCCAGAGGACTGCAGAGCTGGGCAGGCGGGGGTGCTCCGTGCCGAGGTTGCCCTTCACCCTCTTCCAGTCTCAATAAAGCCACTAATTAGCATCCTGACCACTCAATTAATTAGGCTGCATGTGCTTAATTATGACAGAGTGGGAGGAGGCAGCGCTGTCAGCCCCCCCACCCCAGGAGCTGAGGTTTATTGACCAGAACAGACACGGGGCGGGGGGGGTGGGGAAGGGGGGAGTCGTCAGCAGCCGGCGGGCCTGGAGTGAGGTCCCCCAAGTCACACCGCTGGCCCGCCACCTCTGCCTGCCCCTGCCCCCTGCGTCCACACTGCAGGCACCTGGAGGTCCCAAGGCAGGGCGGGCTCCTGGACTGCAGCCTGGGGGGGCCACACCCTGCCAGGCCTTGTCTCCTGAGGCGTGGAGGTGCCTGGGGAAGCTTCTCCCGGCAGCCTCTGTCCCCGCTGCCAGTGACACCACAAGAGCTCTAACCCTGGCACTCCAGGGACTTGTCAGCCTCGGTTCAGTTCATCAAAGGTTCTTCCAGATTGACAGTGCGGGGGCTGGGCCAGCCCGGGCCTCAGGGAGCGCTGCGAGTAGACAGAGTCCAGCTGACAGTTCTTCTCAGACATTTACCTCTTACGAGATCATAAGACTTGCAGGCCCTGGTATGCAACAGGCACTGCCTGTTGGTGGAGGTGGCGGTGACAGTGTTGGTGGTGATGGTGATGGTGGTGGTGATGGTGATGGTGATAGTGGTAGGGTTGGTGGTGGTGGTAGTGACAGTGTTGTTGTTGGTGGTGATGGTGATGGTGGTGGTGGAGGTGGTGGTGATAGTGTTGGTGGTGGTGAGGATGGTGATGGTGATGGCGATGGTGATGGTGATGGTGATAGTGGTAGCGGTGGTGGTGGTGGGGGAGGTAGAGGTGACAGTGTTGTTGGTGGTGATGGTGATGGTGGTGGTGGAGG
>PVLC010013446.1:0-41825 GCA_004027655.1 Graphiurus murinus | reverse complement strand
AAAAAAAAAAAAAAAAAAAAAAAAAAAGAAAAAGAAATAAAAGATATAAGCATTGAAGAGGAAATAAGAGAGTGTAAATAGAAAACCCAAAAGATAAATATTGAAATCAATAAATGAATGGGTACAAGTCAACATACAAAAATAAGCAGTACTCTTATAAAATGTCATGAAACAGCCAGAAAATAAAACACTAAATCAATAACATTACAATCACAATAAAAACCAAATATATAGGGTCTCTAACAATAGTGTGTAACAGGGAAAATCAGAAAAGAAATTAAAGATTTAAATCAATGTAGGGTGTGCTATCTTCACAAATGATTCAATAGTTTAGGAAAGTCTTTTCTTCCCAAATTGATCAATATGTTTCAGGTACAGGCATAACTTCTTTGAGTGCACTATGATTTCTTGTACTTCGCAGATACTGTATGTTTCATAAGTAGAAGATTTTTGACACCCCTACATCAGGAATCATCAGAACTATTTTTTCAACGGCTCAAATAATTGTTGACATTGAATTATTTTTAAATCAAATTATGTACTTTGTTCCTTGGACATACTTTGATTGCAAAACTAGTAGACTAGAGTATGTTGTAAATATAACTTTTATATATAATGGGAAATGAAAAAAATTTGTGTGACTTGCTCTATTGTGATATTTGCTTTATTGCAGTGGTCTGGACCCAAACCTGCAATATCTCTGAGGTATGGTCATACTCCTAATAAAGTCACAGAAGGTGTTTTTGTGGAGTTTGAGAAGCTGATTTAAATCAATGCAGATATGTAAAATGCCAAGAATATCCATGATAACCTTGAGAAGAAAAACAAAACTAGAAGATCCTTAGTAGTGGATATTGCAAATACATTTATAGCCACTGTAATTAACTTTACTATTGACAAAAAGAATAGATAATAAATTCACTGAACAAAAATATTCCAGAAACAAACTCACATATGTACAAATATTTACTGATAATAAAGACTTTACCACAAAGAGTGAAAATAGTGTTTTCTTTTCCCTCCCCCTCTACATGTCCCAGTAAGTGATGCTTACTGAGTTTAATATCCATAAAATGAAAAAGAAAATTATCCCTGAATTCCACATCACTATCTTATATCACATATAAAAATCAACTCCATATGGAACAGATTTCGATATGAAGAGTAAAAGAATATATGTATTTTGGAAAATGATATATTCATGAGCTGAGAATAAGCAAAGATGTTTTTAAGCAGGACACAAAAATACTATGCATAAGAAAATTATAGATAAATGATAATTAAATTAATAGATTAAAATAGCAGGGCCATTGACACTAACCGTGTCCAGGTTTTAGAAAAGGATAAAAATTAGATTTTATGTAAAATGTCTAACTTTAAGAAATCATAAGTATCCCAATTTTCAAAAATCAATAGATGGATAAATTAACCACAGCTAATTATCAGAATCTTACTGGCATAAAAAAGTTTAAAGCATTAACCATTTGAACAACATGGAATCCGAAACAATTACTTGATTGTAATCCAGCTAATCCTGTTTAAAATGATGCATTAGTGCACAAAGTATTAACCCTGCGCCACAAAAAGCATTTTAAGATGGAAAAGTGGCTTAAAGGAAAAATTAATCAAAACATCTGGCTCACTCTTTTTAGTTAGGCTTCAGAAGCACGGTTTTGAAAGAACTAATTCAATGAGACATGGTCTTAAAGTGGGACCCAGTAACCACCAAAAGACCATCAGGTAAGAAGCAAGTGAGTGTATGAACCGTGCGTGGAAGATCCTATCTCATTCAAAGAACTACAGCTACAGGAATGTGTTATGATAGAAGTTAGACTCAGAACTCACACCACCACCTAGAGTTAATATGTCATGTTATGAAACATGAGTTTGGAGCGAGCCTAACTTCAATCACTGTAATAGGATAAACACAATACCCTGCTATCCAGAAGCCATGAGTTATTCAAGTTCACAAGTATGAATAAAGAGGAAATGCCATTTTAAAGCAAAAAGACTGAGCTACAAAGTGATAGGGGTCCACCTGACAGGACTGGCTCCATAATTCACAGGGTCCATGCAAAATGAAAATACAAGGCTCTGTGCTCAAGACATTAGAATGTCAGTGTTGGAGCCTTCAACCAAAAGCAAGGCCCTCTGGCCATGAATGATTAGCTCTGGCACTGGGCAAAGACTGCACAAAAAAAAATCAGGCTTTTCCTCTATGCTTGCCAACAGGATGAAACAAAAAAAAAGTTACACCCTCAGCAACATTGCCTGTGAACACAGAGGACTACAATGTGAAGGTTTGGGGTATGATATGCTTTTCATATGAGGTTAAATGGGAGATACTATCCTCACACTGAGTCTAACTGTGCTTTTACTTCTGAAAATGATAGCTTGCTGATTCAAAGCTGTGATTTTCAGAATACATTCCCATTTCTGTTTCTAGTCTTGTGTTCCTTAGATTGCTCAGAAAGAAAGCCTTGTGTGTGATGATGATGATATTTTTTCATGCCCTAATAAACTTTCAAATTAGGCCAATCAGAAATAATACACACACACACACACACACACACACACACACACACAATCTAGCTTGCTTTAATTCCATCAATTAATATCGAGAACAAGATTGATTCTTTACAATATTTAATACAAAGAACAAAAGAATGCCATTACGTGAAAAATGTAAGAACTAGTTTCAACTGTGTGCTATTCCATCCTGCTTTATCTAGCCACTTTATCTTCATGGATTTCTTCCAGAAGATAAATCTTTCAAACAGAATTTTTTTTTTTTTTTGTGAGTTGCAGCCCATGTGCTGTCAGGTTGTGTCTTCAAGTTGCAGGTGAATGTTTTCCTCTTGATTCTGCTAGACTGCAAAAAGCATTGCAAAGCTGGAAACCTTAGATATTCCATTTATTCTGGGCACAGAAAAAAAATGTTAAAATTATTTTTTCCCTGTTAAACACAAAGTTCCCATCTCCTGTTCTGTTCCTTTAAAGATGACAAAGCACAGATCTTTGTTTTATCTAAAGGAATTAAAATATAGATTTAAATGCCCCCGTTCAGGGTATAGCTTGCTACTTCTTACTATTTAAAGAACACATTTCCAAAATCAGTATCCACTTCCATTTAGGTTTCTTGGAAGAGAAGAATGAAATTGAATATGAGAAAATGTGACTGGTAATGAACAGTAAGAAAGGGATATTTATATTTTATCTTTGGCAGTCCATCCTGTGAAATAATAATGAAGCCAGGGGATTGGTGATAATGATCACTTGCTTTTATGTGCTAGGGAACCACCATCTCAGATCGTAGAAACCACTAAGGAGGAGCGGGCACTGCAGGTGGGAGCAGAGCAGCCTCGTGAATAATTTAGTGTCAGGATATTACAGGAGGGACTGCATCGGGATGCACACAGAGTGAGGAGTTAGTGCTGTAGAAGGTAGAATACATACTTGTCTCGGTCGGGGTTGCCAGGGGAGCGAATAGAGGCCTGGACCTGCCCCCTAAATTTTGATTCATGCCTCTTCTTGTTACCATCTTTCACTTTACAGATGGTCCCCAACTTAAAATGTGTAGACTTGGGATTTTTTGATTGTGTGTGTGTGTGTGTCTGTGTGTGTTACTAGGAATTTATTGACCTACGGAAATTATACCTCTGGGCCAGACCCCTAGCCCTATTTTAAATTTTTTATTTTAGAAACAGGATCTTGCAGTGTAACCACTTTGAAAAACAATGTGGAGGATGCTCAGAAGAATGGGAATTAATCTACTATATGACCCACCTAAACCAATCATGGGTATCTTCCCAGAAGAATGGAAACCAAACTACCAAAGAAATGCATGGATATCTATGTTTATAGCTGCACAACTCACAATTGCCAAACTATGGAACCAGCCAAGATGTCCATCAACAGATGAATGGATTATAAAACTATGGGATATGTACACAGTGGAATTTTACTCAGCCATAAAGAAGAACAAAATTATGTCATTTGCAGGGAAATGGATGGAATTGGAGAACATTATGCTGATATTAGTCAGTCACAAAAAAGTGAAAAGCCAGCCAGGCGTGGTGGCTCATGCTTGTAATCCCAGCATTTGGGAGGCTGAGACTGGAGGATCCGGGTTCTTGGCCAGCCTCAGCTGCTTAGTGAGGCACTCCACAACTTAGTGAGACCCTGTTTCAAAATAAAGAATAAAAAAATAGGACTGGGGGTATAGCTCGGAGGTAGAATGCCCCTGAGTTCAATCCCCAGTACCACACAAAAAAAGTGAGAAGTCAGATGTTCTCCCTAATATGTGGAAGCTAGGGAGAAAGTGGGACATAGGAGGGACTCCAGACGAAGAAGGAGAAACCTTAGATGAAGAAGAAGGTGACCTAACTGAGGGACATGGAAGGGGGGAAGAGGGAAACATCTCAATGGTAATGATGTTCATACATAAACTTATCAAAGCCAATCACTGTGCTGAGCACAGGAAGATGGGGAGGGGAGGGAATAGGGCAAGAACTGGGGGAGGCTCAATGAGTGATGTATGCATGTATGCCTGTATCACCCTATCATCAAGATGTATGATTGCAATGCATCAATAAAAATAAATAAATAAATAAATGAAACAGGGTCTCCCTAAGTTGTGGAGGGCCTAAGTTGCTAAGACTGGACGGGTAATCTACGATCTTCTTGTCTCAGTCTCTCAAGTACTGGGATTACAAGTGTGTGCCACCAAGCCCAGCTGAGTTTTTACTTTATGAGGGTGCAAAAGTGATCCACATTCAATAGCAACCAGACTTTGGATTTTGAATTTTGATCTTCTCCTGGCTAGGAATATGTGACACCAGACTCTTATGGTGCTGGGCAGCAGCACTGAGCCACAGCTCCTGATCAGCCCCACCCTCACCAGGGGAGACAGCCAGCACTGCACAGTGCTGTGCAGCAAAGCTATGATGCTCAGTAAGTTAGGCGTATTCAATGAACTTTCCACTTACGTGATTTTCAATAGGATGGGTTTACTACATGTAAGCCCATCTTAAGTCAAGGAGCTTTCAAATATTTCCAACCTTGGCTATTTGATTTACTGCATGCCTCCAGACTTCTCTTATTTTTCTTCTCTTACTTTTCTTCCATGCTATTTCAGAAGCTCAGAAAGTCCCTCTTTCGAAAGCTTGGAAAATAAAATGTGGGGATCTTCCACCACATTCTTAGAGTAGTTTTCCACTCCTATTCTTTTTTTTTTTTTTTTTTTTGCAGTACTGGGGATTGAACTCAGGGGCATTCTACCCCCAGCCCTATTTTTTATTCTTTATTTTGAAACAGGGTCTCACTGAGTTGCGGAGGGCCTCACTAGGTAGCTGAGGCTGGCTGCGAACCCAGATCCTCGGGTCTCAGCCTCCCAAATGCTGAGATTACAAGCGTGCACCACCACGCCCGGCGCATTCCTATTCTTTTAATAAGGTTTCTTCTCTTCACTGATCTTTTTGGTCTCTCACCTGGGATATTTTAATTACTGTGATTGCCCCAGTTCCAGTCCTTCTCCCTTCTGACCTGCCACTAAGATAATTTTCTAGGATCTTTCCTCAAAATTCATTTCTCACTCCATCACCCTCATGGCTTACAGATAAAATCTTGGTTCTAGTATAGCTTCAAAGGAAGCCAGCAGCCGAGCATGGTGGTGCATGCTTGTAATTCCAGAATTTAGAAGGTTGAGATAGGAAGAGCAGATTGAAGGACAGCCTCAGCAACTTAGCAATACCTTCAGGAACCTAGCGAGACTCTGTTTCAAAGTAAAGGATAGAAAGGGTTAGGGTATAGCTCAGAGGTAGAATGCCCCTGGGTTTAATTCCCAGTACAAAATAAAATAAAATAGGGAAGCCAGCAAAATCCAAGCAGCCAAGGGAGAGAAGGGAAGCTTCAGTCAATTCAATGTGCCTCAAATTTCTCATCCTACCCCTGGCACACCAAAGGCTAACCCCAGGGATCATCAATACTAGAAGTCAAATTTTATCAGAATGCCTTAGATTCACAGGTTCTTGGCTCCATGCTCCCTATTCTAGAGATTTCTCAGTGTTTCTAGATTCAGAAATTCTTGGCTGCACACTCTATATTCTAGAGATTGCCCAGTGTTTCTGGGTCATATGGCTCACTTCCATCTCTGTTCTATTCCAAGAGAACACACGTCTCAGGAAAAAGAAAAAAAAAAAAAAAGATTTTGAGATGAGCTGAGGACATGAGTTCAGTTTTAACTAGTGAATACTCCTTAAAATAGAATGGTCCTCTGGGGAAACAGTTAAAGTAGGCTGCATGGACTAGCTCAGGTCCTAGGTAGAATGCTTAGTTGCTTCTCAATAGAAGCCCAAAGGTTCGCAGGCAGTCCAGCCTGGGTCAGCAAGTTCAGGATTTCATTGGCATTTGGAACCAAAGCCCTCATTAACCCACTGTGCGTTTGACTGCAATGCTCCTTCTGCATGTACAACTGGGGATCTAGCATGGATTCCTCCTTCAGAATTTTAGAATTCAGAATCAGAACACATTTCTCCCCACAAAAGGCTACACCATGTCAACTCACAGGAGGCATTTGAATCATTTCCCTTCATGACATTAAATGAGAAATCACATTACTCACAATAGAATTTCATGTTTTTTTTTTTTTTTTTTTGGAAAGCACATATTTAATATAGTGCTCACTTGAGACTGAGTGAAAGAATATCGAATCTCTGAAAGATCTTAACTAATTATGTAAATATCACTTATTTGCAGTATGGACCAAGTATTTGCTATTAATGAAAGATTTCTTTGCCAAATTCCTACAATAAAGCCATTTGTGGTATTTTCTCAATGAACTTAGCCACACCAGTCCTCACTGCAGTACTGCCCCTCGTAGCCCTAGGAGATTTTGGTATTCCACTAGAGATTTCTCTTAAGAACTTGTCTTTTACCAATTATGTCTTTCTTAATATATTAACAATTTCACAGACCTCTTGGGGTGTTGTATTACCTTAAAGCCTCTTCAAACTTCACAAATATGGACATAAAAACTCAGAACTGTCCCCAGAACTAAACGAATCGACGGGAGAAACTTTGACCATGTTATCACACAAAACATCTTTTTCTCAGTAACACATTAAGATTTCTGTTAAACCAGTAATTTCTCTCATTTTTCTTTCTCTCAATGGGAGGAAATAAAAAGGGAAAATGAAAAAAAAAATAGAAAGACAAACAAACCTGTAGTTCTTGGTAGCAATGTCATAGCTGACAAGGAGACTTCACAACTGTGGAGATACCCGTTTTGACATGAAAATACTCCGTCAGAATGTGAACTCTGATCCAATACCTGAGCAGATCCTGTTTCCCCTGATGCTTTTTGGCCAGACTTCACAAGGAACTTGTTTTCATCGTTTCAGTCACTTAAAAAACGAACAAAAATCTAACACGATTGAGGCCGCAGAGCTCACGGGCCTGACAAATGGATAAAATGTTCCTTTCCTGGATTTGTAAAAAAACTTTTAAAACGTTTTTGACATCCTTCTATGTGTGCATGCACGCACTACCTGCAGGAAATCCAGCTCCAACATGTTGCTTCTAGAGCTCCTTTAATCTCCTCCTCCCTCCTGGCATTAGCATGTTTTCCATGACTGCAGTGAGCGCTTCTAAATGAAGGTGCTGACATCTTCTAAATGAAGGTCCTGATATTTCCCTATTTGTGAAAAGCAAGATCGTCAAAACTCCTGTGCACAGAAATCACAAGATGGGCTCAGGATTATTATTATTTTTATTTTACATATATATATATTTGCAATGCATATATACTTGCAATGGTGGGGATTAAACCAAGGGCCTCACACATGCTAGACAAACAATCTACCATTGAGCTATACTCCTAGCCCTAAACATTTAAAAACTTTAAATTTATTTCTTAAAATGGAACATAAAAATAAATATTATACATATTTATGAGGTCCCAGGGAATATTTCAATATGAACTCAGGATTTTAAAATTCTTACCAAAAATAATTTTAGGTCATGATGAAAGGCTTTGGTCTGATCACAAGTCCTTTGGAATGTGCTCACTAGGGTCTTGCTTAGGCCACAGTTAGGATCCTAAATGTGCATGACAGAAACAGCAGATAACAAAATGGACCATGTCTTTAAGCTATGTTTTGAATAGCTACTTCTATTGAGTTTAAGAGTCAGTAGATGTAGACAGTCCAAAAATAAAATTCCAGCCTGTGCCAATATAAAAATAATATGTGATTGATTAAAAATTTATGTAGGAAAGGATAAGCAGATACTGGGTGTCCACCTTGACTAGACTGAGAGATGGAGTCAAGCTTTCACAAATCTAGTTTGCATTAAGACTCCCAAAGTTTCTATTCCTGGATTCTTCCCTAGAGAAACCCAGAAGTGTTCGTGCAGTTTGAGCAGACTTGGTGGTTGCCATTGTCTGGATATAGCCCAAATGCCTACAGCTGCCCTGGCACAACCTCTGGCATCCCCAGAAACCACTTCCTCTGTTTTGTCACCACACAGGCAAACCAGTTTTGTTCAGCAGCCGGAAGCCAGGTTGGAGCTCATCTGAATCTACTGATCCATTTTTTCTGGATACATATATGTGGGAAACATTTAATCATCAAATACTAGCTGCATAGGGTATGTCTAAAACTAAAAAGAAAGAAAGAAAAAACTCCAAAAGTTTCTGGGAAGTATGAAAAGGTCAATTCATGAAGCTGATAATCATTTAGACCCTCCAAGAATATAAGGACCACTGAGATTAACACTATTCACAGAAAGGAGAGATGAGGTCCATCCACCAGCAGGTGCCTTGGCCTGCAAAGAAGTCACTCTGAGATGAGTTCTCTCCTAGACATTAAGGTGCACACAAGCTCAAAGAAATTTGCCCTAAAAAGTTTCAAACTGAAATAACTGGGGGTTTTGAGGGTAAGAAGAGGCTTAAAAAGAACTACATTCACTTTATGGCAAAAGCACATTGAAAAACCTTTATACCCAGAGAGGAGTGACAAGGACAAGCACAGAGGCGTGACAACAACTTTGATGTTTCTGGTATCCATAGCACTCCTGTGCTTCACCGGTGATGTAGAAATCATTCAGCAAGACCACTGAGTGGCATCCTCTTTGTGTACAGGAAAGGAGGCCTGGGGACAAATATCCTCACTCTGGCTCTAGTGGCCACTGAGTAACAGATCAATGGCAGAAGGGCCCTTAGAGAGAGAACGGTTTTGGAGAAGGGATGAGCATGGAGAAGACACGAGTAACCACATCTGTGGGTAAGAGTAATCCCACTGAACCTGGTGTTTAAATGGCATGAGTAGGGTTTTTTTTTTTTCCCCCCTTCTGAGCCAAAATAGTGAGGTTGGGCAAGAAAGAATGATGAGAGGAAATATTTAGCACCCTAAGACCACATAATTGAAAGTTTTAAAATGTGGTTTCCTCTGAAAAGTTAATAAGCACAAAAATGTAGCCTTTTCCAGCCCTAATACCAACTTGAATCTAGTCTTGGTTCTATTTTATAAATATCCAATATTATTTTCAAATACTATTTTCTATAAAGATTTCCACTTCTAAAAGATTTTTTATTGTGTTTGGCACATTTGACAAACAAAGCATCAAACCATTAAGCATGTGGATCTATTTGTACTTTGAAATAATTGTCTTATGCATCTCAAAGCCATAATTGAACTTACAGATTTTTTTTCCCATGTCCTCTTCCTATGCCCTATATTGAGGAGGCTGCCATCACCATTAACCATATGGCCTAAGTCTGCAAAGCCAAGGTCATTCCTGGTTATCTGCTCATTCATTAATCTGTTCTTGTATCTATTCCTTTTTCACATAATAAATGTTTTACAGTACTATCTATGTGCAGAACACTCTAGTAGGTGCTAGGATAAGCGGCTTAGACTACTTTCTTCTATCTATCTATCTATCTATCTATCTATCTATCTATTCATTTATTTTTTTTGGTTCTGGGGATTGAACTCAGGAGGAACATTCTACCTCTGAGATATACCCCATTCCTATTTTATCTTTTGTTTTGAACAGGTTCTGGCTAGGTTGCTGAGAGTCTCACTACTTGCTGAAGCTGTCCTTAAACCTGGAGTCGTCCCATCTCAGCCTCCCAAGTACTGGGATTACAGGCATGCACCACCATGCCTGGCTACTTCCTTTAACTATGGCACCTTCCACATCAAGTCAGCTGCCATTCATATTGCTTTAATGTCTTCATTGATATTGCTTTAATTCTCTAGGCCTACTAGCTTAGCTTAGGCTAGCCTTTCTCAACCTTAGCACTATTGACATATCAGAATAATTCCTTTTTGTGCAGAGATGTTTATATGTTGTAGAATGTCTCACAGCATTCTTAGACTCCATACAATGGATGTCAATATCACTCACCCCCAGTCGTGACAATCCCAAACACCAAGTGCCCCCCGGAGAGGCTAACTTGGCTCCACTCCATTCCACATTCCACTGAGAACCACGGGCTTAGGCTGTCATTGTGCCACTGCTGAGTCACTGAAATAAACCTTTGACTAGCATCCTTTCTTCCCCTGATTTGTCATACCCATTGTGGGCCTCTCTATCTACTAAGCCATTTCTAAGCATCACCCCACTTCATCCTAACATCCTCCTGTGAGCTGTATGACTAACCTGTTTTAAACAAGATAGTAGAGGCCCTGGGGAGTGGTTTGTCCACTGTTAGAGATTAAGTAGAATCCTAGCTTCTACTTAATCTCTAATTAAAAAAAAAAAAGACTTTAACTAATACGCAATACTTATTGAATGGCTCTTCTAATGTTAAGAACCAGATAAGTTTTAATTTAAATTCATTTGGTGCCTCCCAATGGGCTGGCCCGAATGGCAAACAAGATTTTTCAGGACTTGGATATAGTCACATCTCTGTCTCCATTTCCCACCTCCACTCCCACTTCCTACCATATACTCACTCCTGGTCACCTTTGTGCTTTTCCTCAAACACCTGTGTTCTTTGTAGATTCTGGGATTTCCCTTGTGCTCTTCATTTGCCTGGGAGTCTTCTCCTGCCTAACTCCTCTCTGTTCTTCAGGACTTGTTTCAGGAGCCATGTTTTCAAGAAGACTTCCCTAACACACTCAGTTTTTGTTATAGGCAATACCTCTGACTCTCTGTCACTACTACCTTTACTGCTGTTATATCCCTCATCACACTGCAATCATTGTGTTCTGTATCTCCTGTATTGGTCCCATTTGTAAAGACCCCATCCACTTAACCAGCTGTGTGATCTTGTTAGAAAGTCATGGGACTGTTCTGTGCTTTAGTTTCTTCACCTGTAAAACGGAGAAAATAACGGTAGCTGCTTCCTTAGGTTGTTGTAAAGATGCAATGACTTACATAAAGTGTACAGAAGAATATTGGCCAGATGTGAACACTGTGTGTCAACTATTTTTATTTAAATTCCACAAATCTAGTATACTCTTGGAAAATGTAGTAACTTTAAAAATCATTGATTAAATAAATAAATAGTTTCACTGTAACTTTGAGGGTGATTCTTCAGTTGGAGTTCAATTACACTGAAACTTAATCAACACTGTGCTCCTGCATCAATGGAACAAAACAAGCCCATTGAAGGGTCACTGTTAGATTAGACCTGCAATGGTGAAGCAGTTCATCAACCCTTACGTCCTACAGGGAATCCAGGCAGAGGCAAGAATCTTCCAAAGCCTCATTAGATATGCCAGAGCTTAAGGAGATGATCTCTAAGCTATTGACATTGAGAAAACTCAAAAGCAGCCCTGGGTGGCCTTTCCCCTCACTTATCATGTTTACTATTCTATGTTTTCATTCGGTCATTTTACTTCTTTCATTCTTCCTCCTCATTTCCTGGGGGTCATTTTTTTTCCTGTTTTTTACTTTAATTTCTTTGCTCTCCCCTCTTGTGAATAGATTTTTCTGTGGCTCCCTTCCCTAGCTCACAGTCACTAAGTATCAGCCAGAACAAAAATTTAAAACCTGATTTTTATTATCAAACCATTTGTTACCCCAAACTCAAAATTGTGAGAATGGTACAATAGACCAAAACATCAAACTGAATTTGCTTAGGGGCACTAACTGGCTTTGACTCATTGGAAAAAATGTTTCTTATTCATCTTATAATAAAAATTGTCTACATTTCCCATTGAATACCAATTGTACAAATATTTTATAGTCAGTATTATTTTCCAACATTTATTTCCCATTGGAAATGTCATAGACAAGTTTTAAGGAATGACGACATTTAAACGCAAATCAAAGTCCCTGAATCTTACATAGATCCATTCCTTCCCATAATATTTTAATGAATTGCTTGAACTGCCAAATAGAAGATTAAAAGATTGCATTGTTCTGTGTCAAAAGAACTTCTTATGAAACAGAATTGTATACAAGAGAGATGGACTATAATTTCCCTGGGAATAATAATTATGAATTTTCTAACTTCAGTGCAATTGAAGTTTGATCCTTAACTTGATATTAACATAGTTCAAGGAATTAAAATATATGTTTAATCACTGGTTAAGCATTTAAATAATTTCCATAGCAAAATAAATTTTTAAAACAAATGTTTGCAAGTACAGGGATGGAAAATTGAGAGACCTTTCCTCACTCATAAAGGATAATAGTAAATACCCCAATAACAAAAGACAGGTTAGCAAGAGAAAAAAATAACACATTTATTTAGTCAACATTGTGTGTGACATTAGAGCCTTGAAAAATAAAGACCCAAGGAAAATGGGCTAATTTTTTTTTTTTTCAGTACTGGGACATTCTACTTCTGAGCTATACCCCCCGCCCTATTTTGTATTCTTTATTTTGAGACAGGGTTTCACTCAGTTGTGGAGGGCCTCACTAAGTAGCTGAGACTGGCCATGAACCCAGATCCTCCTGTCTCAGACTCCCAAGTACTGGGATTACAAGCGTGGGCCACCATGCCTGGCAAAACTGGCTACTTTTACGCTTAAGTTTAATAAAGAATGGACAGCCATGTAGAAAATGTGATTGGACAATGGTCCTGATCCAAACGGAATAGTCTGAGGAGGGAAACCCATCAAGGCCTGTGTATATATATGCTATAGTTTGAATATATGTGTCCCTCAAAAATTTCATGTTAGAATTTAAATCCAATGTGATAGTATTAAGAGTTGAGGATTTTAGGTGATTTTTGCCCTCATGAAAGGGTTAGTAGTCTTATAAAAGAGCTAGGCTTTTGTGCCTTCTACCTTCCACTATGTGAAGACACAGCATTATCCCTTCTCTGTGTGAAGACACAGCACCCTGGAAGCAAAGCATCCCTCCCTAGACACCAAATCTGCTGGTGCCTTGAGTCTGGATTTCCAAGCCTCTAGAACTGTGAGAAATACATTTCAGTTCTCTATAATTTACCTAGTCTTAGGTATTTTGTTATAGCAGCACAACGAGACTAAGGCAACATATATACACATACACATTTTCTTGAATTAGAAAATAACTTTTGTTCTGGTATTTATTTACTAGACATTCTTGACCTGTATCAATTGGTGATTTTGTTATTATTTTATCCTTTTGAAGCACTATGAATGGGTTTATTTATAAGTATATCTGTATATATAAAGCACTGCTACTGCTTCTATTATTATTTATGTTAATTTTAACCAATAAAGAAATTAGAAGTAAAATTGGAAATTGAGCTTCAGTGATCGAGAACATACATGCCTGTCTTTACCCAGCTTCAATAACCCTTAGATACACATAAATGAAGGCCCGTTTATTCTTTCCATAAATATTTACTCAGTACCATACTAAGGATTGAGCATAAAAACAGGCATATTTTTTTTTTCTTGCTTTCATATACCTTGTAGTATCTCAGGAAAGACAGATCATTATGCCAATAGAGCATGCTGTAGGCTATATGTTCTTGTGGGATAGCAGAGCATATCTATCAGAGAAAGGACATTTGAGCTAAAGTCTGAAAGATAAATAAGACTCAAGAGGTAAAGTTCAAGGGGAGAAGAAGAAGGAACCAGGCAAGAGGAATAGGATGTGTGAAGACTGTGAAATAAGAGAGAGCATGGATCCTAAAAGGAACTGAAAAGATTTGTCTGAAATTTGTCTGAAAACAATAGAGGGTGGTGTGGAAAGGGACAGAGAGGAGGCACGAGACAGAGGATGAATTATGAAGAGCTTCATACACCAAGTTACATATCAATGTCTTAGGATTACTGGGGGAACTTAGATATTTTTGGAACTGGGGAGTGGCACAAGCTGAGGAACTGCCACTTATACACGACAAGGCTATGGGGATGAAAAGTGGATTTGTGGGGATTAACAACAAAGGCAGGAATTTAAATTAGGAGGTATCTGTAGCAGTTTAGGTGAGTGACGGTGAGGGGACCAAGGAGGGAGCAGAAATGCTGGAGAGATGAACAGAATCAAAGCACAACTCTTTCATTCACTCTTTATTGACCTGAGTCATCAGAGAGAGAGAAGTCATGCATGGCCCCTAAGTATTTGACCTGGACACAGTGCTACTACTTACTGTAGACACTGAGGGAGCCACACCACTGGGAATAAGATGATTTCAACTTTTGAGATGTTAAGTTCAAGGTCCTAGGATGCCTCTGAACCCATCTAACCAGTGAGAAGTTGTCTATGTAGCTCCAGTTGTCTTGAAATAGGTCAGACTTAGATATGCAGATTCTGGAGATATTTCAGAAAGCTCTGAATGAGATCCACAGTTTCTCTTTTACCATAGGCACATGAATAGACTACATGTCCCTGTATCTTTTCCAATTGGACGCTGCCATGCAATTGAAATCTGATCACTGGAATCTGAGAAGAAAAATACCCACTTATAGGACAGACCTATAACCATCTCACGTGTACTGTCATAGTTTTCTTCCCCTGTGCTTTTCTGTCTTCCCACATATTGAAGATAGTAAGACCTCTATTAGCCTCAGTTAGTGAATAATGTGGGAGGGGCTTCTCTGTTGATCTTTCACTTGACCACTACTACTGAAGAAGCAATGTCTACACTATATTAAAATGAAGAATTATATATTTAGGGGTTGAATTTGTTACAGCGATGAGGTCCCACAAGTGATTCAAGAAAACCAGAGCAGAAATCAATGAAATAGACAACAACACAATACAAAAGATCAACAAAACAAAACAAAACAAAAGGAAAAGAAGAGAATCTTAGTTTAGCCAGATGTGGTAGCCCACATCTGTAATCCCAGTACTTGGGAAGTTGGGACAGGAGGATCACAGGTTCAAGGTCAGCACATGAAACTTAGCCAGATCCTGTTTCAAACTATAAAATTAAAAGGGCTTGGGTATTGCTCAGAGGTAGAACATCCCTGGTTTCAATCTCTAGTAACACCCCCCCCACACACACACATACACAAAAGAAAGAGAGAGACAGAGACAAAGAGAGACAGGGAGATAATCTTTTTCATTTTGGCAGAGGAGAGAAAAATTAGTAGAATTATGTCTAAGTAAATTGAGGGACTTACTGTTTGATTTTTTGTTTTCTCTGCTGAACAGAAAACAAGTTTGGGGTTGATAGTGAAGGGGGCTGGAGGGCAGGGGCATGTTGGATTTGTGGTATGCATGGATATGACTGAAATACCATGTGGAATAGGAACATGTTGACCATGAATCATACAATAATGCTGTTAGGAAGCGATAAGTGCCCCACTAAGATTAGGGACTTAAATACACAGTAGACCAATCTGATTATGCAGGATTTTTCTCTTGAAATGCCAATGAGCTGCACACACATGCAGAGAATGTCGCAGTTGGATTTATTAAGGTTTGTAGGATTTTCTCTAATCAGGAGTAGTGGAAAAACAATAGAATAAGAAGTTTGAGAAAATTGGTAAGCAAAGGGATAACGTGACAGCATGGGTTGGTAGCTAAGTGAAGATGGGATATGCTAAGGAGAAGGACAGGGGACTCTATGGAACTGGAGATGTTCAAGTACAGAACTGGTGTGTGTGAACAACGAAGGGGGATGGGCAGGAATGTGTAAGTAAGAGGGACTCTGCAATTTTATGTGAGAAGTGGCTTCATCTCACTATCACAAGGACCAGGGTGTGACCATGGAGTGGCTGCCTGGGTGGAGGAATGTTCTTGAAGGTGAGGCAGGCAAGGTGCCATGAGACAAGGTTTTCAGATGAAGTCACCCAAGATGATGTCAGGCCTGAGGGTGGAGAGGATGACTGTCAGCCAGGTGCCAAAGTCCTCTAAGAGGCTTACTGACCCTATCAATAAATAGTCAAGAAGCAAAACTCCAAAGCTGCCCAAAAAGACAGAATACAGTTTGGCAATTACTTGAATAATTCAATTAAAAGTCCTTCTGAGGGCTCTTCGAGGAAAGGAGGTTTTACCTGTGTTCATTGAAATGAATTCACTTGAGCATTGACAATGTCCAAAACCATTTTTCCTGGGGGGATACTGAGTAACTAACAGGCGACCTCTTGTCCCATTGACCTTTAGGCCTGTGGGCAGATAAACACTGGATCTGCTACCAATGAAAGCTCACAAGAGAATGCTGTCCACTTTCGTCTCTATTGGATTGGTCAAATCACAAAGAAAGGCTGCGGTGGAGAGTCTGGACTGGAGAATGTGCAATGGACACACATATCCCTGTCCTGACTCTACATTTTGCCCTCTGAGCTGCAAAGGCACTGCTGGCTCACATCAGCTCCTCAGCTCCATGATTCAGCCCTGCCATAAAAGAGTATTTTTAAAAACAGCCATAATACTTTGTACTGTTTAATGTACTCTGTAAAGCAAGATAAACAAGTACCTTCCTTGCCCTCCAGTAGCTAACAATTGCATGCATATTTTTAGCTGTCTAAAATCATAGATTAAACTAATTAGTTTAAATATATACTTGATATGAGCAAAGTGGAAGTAAATTAGTGAGTGCCTTGAAGTGATAATAAACAAGGAGATTCTTAAGAAAGGACCCATCAAAAATATTGCCATTTGTCTTCTTCCAATTCAGGGAATTATAGCATCTACTTATAGACCACTTGCATGTACCTAGAGCTAAAGACAACACAAAAAGAAGCTATTTACACTGTGTGTTTGCTGAGGACATGTATAGTCTTGTTTGGAACATATATAATATATTTGGAACATTTATAAACCATAAGGTAGATGAACTATCAAAATCCTCTAAAATAAGTAAGTGATATATAAGAGGGAGAGCCTCTATTTGCTCAAAGATGGGTGAAATATGACAAATTTGGCTCCCGTTCTTATGTGGTTGACATTGTAAAGGTGAAGTACCCATGTGCACAGGTGAACATGCAGAGACATGTGTCACGTGCAGAGGCTTGTGGGTCAGAGAAGAAGAGTCACTTACAGGGGAAGCTAGGAACATTCTCTCAGAAGAGATGACATTAGAACTAAGTCTGAAAGATATTGCAGAAATTTGCTAAGGTACATGGAAGGAAGGTTATCTTTCAGGTATGAGCCTTCTCCAAAGTTGCCTTCTTAGATCACCATCATTCTAAATTACTCTCTTTCTCATTAGTCCATAACTATTTTTTTGGAGGGGGGTAGGTACTAGGGATTGAACCCAGGGGTATTACCTCTGACCTATACCTTAGCCCCCTCCCACCTTTTAAAAAGAGGTTGAACTAAGGTCTCACTAAATTGCCGAGGGTTTTGATAAGTTGCTAAGTCTGGCCTCAAACTTGTGATCCACCTGTCCCAGCCTCCCAAGTACTAGGATTACAGGCATGTGCCACCATGCCAGGCTCTACAGTCCATAGTTCGTTGAATACTTTTGGAACTAAAAGGATGGAACGCCAGAGACTGTATGATTCAGAACACTGAAATCCAGAATAAAAGAAGTGCTCAAAAGAAGCTCATCAGGGAGAAAACTGAAACTGAGCAAATCAATAAGTATCTTCAGAATAAATAATTGCACCGGCAAACCACTGCTGGGACAAAGTCTGTGGAGGAAGAGAATGAAGAGGTGATAAAGGCAAAATTCAACACCAAAGAGTCTCTCTACTGGTTATGACAATGCTCATTTTTATTGTTCTTAGTATTCTACTTGAGTTCATTCGACACCATGGTAATCAAATGAGACATAACTTGGTGAGAATAGGCTTCACTGTTCCATCTTCCGGCGTAAATATTCTGTACTTGCTTATGATGTTTTGGACCTGCAGCTTAGTCACTCATCTTGGGTGGGAGTGCCAGGCCCACAGTGAGCGTTTGTTTTGGGGGAGGGACAGGCAAGGCAGAGTCATGCTGCACAGTGAAACCTCTGCTGTCTCATCGGCTGACAATCAGGATCTGACTTTCCTAGTTCGAAGGACAGAGTGAGAACCGGATGTATCAGAACACAACAAAAATATCTCTTATTACCTAATTTTTTGAAATGGAAAAATTCAAACCTAGCCTACTACCAGTCAGCAAGAGTCAGAACTGATGGGGCTACACAGATATTGTGAAAGAATGTGAGTATTTTAAAAAGGGACAGAGTGACTTCCAGTTCTCTGCTTGGCATGTAAGGAGCCTAGAAGTCCCTACTCTGCCCTCACGAGTAAGAGCTAAACAAACTGAAAAATTTTCAGTTCTTCTTAGATTCACAGGGGGAGTGAGGTCACAGGGAAAATTGATGCTCCCCAAATTGAAGAGATAGGCAGACACATACAGAGAACTACACTTATTAGAAGATAAACTCATGAGCAGACACTCCATACAAACAACTGCTGGGTAGAAAAACCTGCACAGTGACCGATGAAGTGCTGGGGACTCAGGGGGAAAATGTCTGAGAGTTAAAAACTATAGGGGACCTTGTCCTGGGGGACTCCCACAGCTCTGAGAAGTTTTATCACTAGGAGCTCTACCAGGTTTGCACAGTTGGTATCAGAGAAAACTCTTGTGCTTCCAAGAGTTTCCTCCTGAGGAAGGAGGAAAGTAGCTATGTTGAAATACAACAGAGCATGCTGTTCTTAACCAAGCCCGTCTTCAAGAGAAGCCATTTTGCCAGAGACTAACCTTCAGGGGTTTTATCTGAACCTAACCTAAGTGAGCAAAGTGAAATACCCAACTCTAGCAGGCTCTATCCTTCAATATGAAAGAAAAGAAATAGCCAGCTCCAGTCCCTGTGGCTTTTTTGTCTCACCTAAGAGGATGGGAAGCTGAGACACACTGGTGACATTCACAGGCAGACAGAAGCAGACTCACCAAGACTACGACTACAAGATGCTTCCACTCCACTTCCTGCCAACCTCAGCACTATGTTACTAACGCCTATTAAAAGTCATTCCTTTCACCCAGTACATACCTGTGTTTCCACCAAAAATTCCAAGGTATAATAAACAAGGGTAAAACAGTTTGAAGAGACTGAACTAACATCAGAACTAGGGTCAGATATAGCAGGAATATTGGAATTATCTCACCAGGAAATTTGAAAAACTATGTATTAGTATGCTAAGAGATTTATGAAAGAAATAAACTACATGTAAGAAAAGAAGGAAAGTATAAGCAGAAATATGGAAGTTTCAAGAAAAACCTAAAAAGCAATTGTGAGAGATTGAAAACTTTAACAGAGTGTTTTTGATAAGCTCCTTCATATCTTGGACAGAGCTGAGCTTGAAGATACAACAGTAGAAACTTCTGAAACTGAAAAGGAAAAAGATAACAAGACTGGGGAGGTGGGGGGGGTAGAAGAAAACCACAATATCTAAGAACTGCGACATAAAGAGAATACCAGAAGGAAAAGAAAAAGAGCAAGGAACAGAAGAAATATTTGAGTTAATAACCACTGAACATTTCTCCCAATTGCCCAACCCCAATCCAAGAAACCCAAGAACAGAATAATTAAAACAGGATATTAAGCAGGATAAATACCTCAAAATGAGTGTATATTATATTCACACCTTACAACTTTACAAATACTTTACAACTGCCAAATACTGCATGATTCCAACTATTTGCCATTCTGGAGACTAACCATGAAGACAGTACAAAGATCAGTGGTTGCTTAGGGTTGGAGGAAGGAAGGGATGAATAGGCAGATCACAGGGGATTCTTAGGGGAATGAATGCATTTCTGTATGATATCACCATGGAGATACACGTCCCTGTACATTCATCCAAACTGATAGAATGTACAACACCAAGAGTAAACTCTAACATAAACTACAGGCTTTGAGTGACAATGATGTGTCAGTGTAGGCTCATGTGTTATAGGATGTGCACCACTGGGGTGGAAGATGTTGGTGGTGAGATGGCTGTGCATTTATGGGGTGGGAAGATATAGGAACTCTTTTTGCATTATCCTCAAAAACTTCTCTAGAATGTGAAATTTATTTTTTAAATGAGGTATACTGTTCTTAGAGAACACTACTTAATAATTTGAACCAAAATCTACATCAATAGCAAAGATGAGCCTGGATGTAAAATGTTAAATTACTTGAAGATTGATTGAAACTAGAACACTTGAAAACGAATTGATCGATTTTCTTAGAAAACTTTATACTGCCTCAGCACTCTCTTTTTATGTATATTTCAAACAGACTACACTAAATAAGCACCAGCCTTGGATTAGATAAGTATTTTCAAAGGTGTGAGTATACATTTGCCCAGGCTGGATGCCAGGGCTAGGCAGAAACAGGCATAGCAGAAGCTAAATGGCTAGAAAAGACAGAAGTGAGACATACCCCCATTCCAGGACAGTCATCTTGGACAGAAGCAACCAAAGAAAGAACCAAGCCATTTCTCTAGGCATTAAGAAATTCCACAGTCTTAATTTAAAAATAAAATGCTAGAGCTGGGCATGGTGGCACATGCCTATAATCCCAGTACTTGAGAGGCTGAGATAGGAAGATTGCAGATTCAAGAACAGCCTCAGCAACTTAGAGAGACCCTGTTTCAAAATAAAAAAATAAAATAGGGCTGGGGTGTAGCTCAGAGATAGAATGTTCCTGGGTTTAATTCCCAGCAACACACACACACACACACACACACACACACACACACACACACACAGACACATACACACACACAATCACTAGGAAGCCATCCCTCATTGTTTAGATCACTCACTTTATGCCAAGTTATTATAATAACTGATACTTAAGTGTTCAGCATGTACTAGGTTGGCATTGTTTTAAGACCTTTATTTGTAATATAGGTCACTTAGGGAGACTCTGTCCCAAAATTAAAGTTAAAAAGGGTCTGGGATGTAGCTCAGTGGTAGAGTGGCATTGGGTTCAATCCCCATTACCACAAAAAAATTTTTTAAAAAAGAAAATAATTAATAAAATCAGAAAAATAAATAATAAAATCAGAAATATATGCTATATAATTGCAAAGTTTAAAATGAAATTAAATTGGAAAAATAGCATAATATCACTAGATGAAATTATGAAGGCATGAAGAAACAATTCTATATCTCTCCTTTCCTAAATTTCTTAATATCTTTTATGCTCCTTGAGTTTCTTTTCTTTTTTAAATTTAAATGTCATATTTAAGACAACATTTTAAACAGTAACATCTTACAAAGGATTTAAAGAGTTGGTACCTTCATTAAGGGGTCCCAAATGTTCAAACTTCTGTCTGGGTTGAAATTGAAACAGCATTTTGGACTCCTCTTATTTTACTTTCTACTTAGTTTTAAGTAATATAACGTTAGCAAAACTCTTACACTGGTGTGAAACCACAGTAGGATTAAGAAGCAACTTAGACGGGCAGGTTCCCAGACCTCCAGTCTGAAAGGTCAATAAACCTTCCTGGAATAAATCATAAATGTGGTGCCAGTTAAATTAGGTTTCCTGATCCAACTTCTAAAATAACCAGAGAAATAGCAAGTACCTTGAAGGGAGATACATTTCTTTTTTAAGTCCTTGCTGATATGCCCTCTTTCAAGGGCACTATGTTCCCTGAAGTCGAAGGTTACACAGTCACTTGCAGCCTAAGCAGAATTTCTGAAAGCTGGTAATGGCAGTCAAGTCCATTTGGCTAAGAAGGAATGATGAACCAAAACCTCAATTTTAGGAGTCTCAAGGTCTCCCAAGAAGTGTTATGGCATGTAACAAAATGTGTGAAAAAACTTATTTTGCTTTACTTATTTGTAAGATTTGTGAACTATTAAGTAGGAATTAATGCACATGATAAAAAATAGAAAGACTATCTGGAATCCAATCCAAAGTCTCCCTTTTCTCCTTGTGCCCCAGAGACCACTCTTCTCCTCTAAGACAATCAGTTTTCTCCATCATAAATTAGAAGACATTCCATGGATTTCTAAAGGAAATGATATTCATTGTGTCATGCAGGTTCAAGTCCTGGTACAGGAGAACTTAAAGAACACTAAAATATAGCACAAAGGTATCTAGCAATGTATGATTATTATTAAAGTTCTTTTGCTCAATGATGTATGTTATAACCTGGGTTTTATAAATCAAGTACTTTTATCCTTTTTGATCAAAGTTTCTTTAGGATATTATCAAATGTAATACACATCTAGTCAGGGTTTATAAAAATTCACAAATTGGAAATCATTGGAATTAAAAACCCTGCTTAGCTGAGCATAGTGGTGCACGTTTATAATCCTAGTACTTGGGAGGCTAAAACAAAAGGATTACAGATTTAAGGCCAGTGCATGGTAATTCACCAAAACTCTGTTTCAATGTATAAGATAAAATAGGGCTGGGGCTGTAGCTCAACACCCCAGGGCCCAGTCTCCAATAACACACACACACACACACACACACACACACACACACACACACACACACCATACATTTGTATGTGTGTACCCCATACATCTGTTTTCTCTCAATTAAAAATAAGTACATAATCTGAGTAGATAATGATCCAACCAAGAGACCTATGAATGGCCAAAAGGCACATAAGAAGATACTCAACATCATTAATCATCAGGGAAATAGAAATCAAAACCACAATGAGATACCACTTCACAACCAGTAGGATGATTACATTAAATATATGGTGATAACAAATATTGGCAACAATAGAAAAATTGGAACCCTCCTATGTTGCTGATGGGAATATAAAATGATGCTGCTGCTTTGAAAACAGTCCAGTTCCCCCCAAATAATTAAACATAGAATTACAATAAGAGTTAAAATGCTACTCCTAGGCATATAGTCAAGAAAAATGAAACACTTATCCACACAAAAAAACCTGTACACACATGTTGGTGGTATCATCATTCATACTAGCAAAAAGGTAGAACCAACCCAAATATCCATCAACTGGTAAATGGACAAATAAAATAGGATCTATCCACACACAAGATAGAATATCATTTGGCCATAAGCAGGAATAAAACATCAATCCATGCTACTGCATGGATGAACCTTGTAACATTATGCCTAACAAAAGAAAGCAATCACAAAAGACCACATATTGCCATTCCATTCACATGAGAGTCCAGGAGATCTGTAAGGACAGAAAGTACTGAGGAAAGATGGGTATTAAGTTGGGCATTGTATACATCTATTCATGCTGCTATAATAAATTATTGGTGACTGAGTAATATATAAAAGAAAAAAAGGGATTTCTCACAGTTTTGGAGGCTAAGACGAAGATCATAATACCGGTAGGTTCATTGTATGGAAAGGGTTCAGTTTCTGCTTCCAAGATGGCGCCTTGAATGCTGCATCCTCTGGAGGGAAGGAAAGAAATGTGGTGTCCTCACATGGCAGAAGGCAGAATGAAGGAGAAAGTTCCTCTGTCATTCAAGCCCTTTTATAAGGGCACCGAGTCTTCTTCATAAGGGAGAAGCCCACATGGCCTAATCACCTCTGAAAGGCCACACCTCTCAGTGCTGTCACATTGTCAACACATGAATTTTGGAGGAGACTTTCAAACTACAGTGGGGTTATATGACTAAGGAGTATGGAGTTTCTTTTTAGGTGATGAAAATGTTAAAAGAAAAATGTTAAAAGAATTTGACTGTGGTGATGGTGATGTACATATTTGTGAATATATATATATATATATATATATGTGTATGAGTTGTGTTGTATGAGAATTATATCTTAATAAAGTTTTTTTTTTTTTAAGTCACCCATCTTCCTAGAAAAGAACTTGCCCTTGTTACATAATACTGCTTCTGCTCTAGCTTATTTAGATAATCTCTAATTTCTGGAAGAATTAGCAGTTTTGTAATAAGACAAGGGGCAGCTTTACAAAAAAAGAGAGAAATAATCACAGTGGTCTTTCTAACCTTCTGTATAATCAAGCCCCATTGAACACTCGGCAGCCTACTGTCAGAAGCCGCTTCTGCCAGCACATTCTAAAGCATTTATGAAGAACGAGTCACCCTGATTTCAGAATTGTCAGAGTGAGAAAAGCACAGCTGCTCTCAATGAGAAGAAAATTAGATTGAAAAGAGAAAGGGCAAATAAATACTCCTATTGTTGGTGAAAACCTCTTTCTCTCTAGGTTCCCTTAGTCTGTGGGCATCAGGAAGTGAAACTGAACCTGACATTTCTATGTGTCTACGTCCAGTACACTTTTGTCCTGAACATACAGAAAAATCCGGGAGATAGTCTTCTCATCTAAAGTCATAAGCAAAATTGTATGTTTACTGTGCACTCAATCTGCAGGAAAGTACAGGATGAATTTCCGAGGGAATAAACTAGGAATCTTAGACAACTTCTTGTCAGTAAAAGGACATGCCAAATGCTTTTTTTTTTTTTTTTCCTACTTTCAGTCCAGTATTTTTTTTTTTTTTTTTCAGTACTGGGGATTGAACTCAGGGGCATTCTACCTCCGAGCTATACCCCCAGACCTATTTTTTATTCTTTATTTTGAAACAGGATCTCACTAAGTTGCGGAGTGCCTCACTAGGTAGCTGAGACTGGCCGAGAACCCCGATCCTCCGGTCTCAGCCTCCCAAATGCTGGGATTACAAGCGTGCACCACCACACCTGGCTCTCAGTCCAGTATTTTAAAAAACTCAAGCCTCTAGATTTGCATATATTCCAAGCAATGAGCTAAATGGATTCTCTCATTTAATTTCACACCAACGAAATGAAGCAAGTGTGTTAGTACAGACCTTTGAAAATACATAACAAACCTGGCAAAATAATGTATTAAATACAATTGATCAAGGATAGAGAGCAGATAAAAACCAAGGAGGTTAACTAAGGCCAAGGGTACAGTAGATAGTAGGGTTTTTATAAATCCCTGAACTTTGTAGGTCAAGATTTTAAGATAAAGTCAAGTACTGGAGACATAGCCTTGGGCTTACAAAATATAGAAGTTGAAACTAAGACCCCTCATATGCATAAATTCAGAATTCGAAGAGCTATATCATCAGTAAAAAGGTGAATCAGAAAAATCTACTGCAAAGCAAAAAGAACTATAAGGTTACATCTTGGATCCAGCTAAAAACTGGGTGAGAAAAAAAAAATCATCTCTGAGAATGTGTTACCACAGTCAGCTTATACATCATCAGCATGAGATTCATGAGACCAGGCCTGAGAGGCCCCCAGCTGAGAAATAAGCTTAAAGTTGCAGATAAATTTAAGGGTACCTGGCAGAAGAAAAAGTCTTTAGAGAAAAATATATGGCCCCCCACTTAAACCTCATGTAATTTCCAGGTGTAGATCTCAGAGAAAGATGAGCTTAGAATCCACAATTACAAAACATAGACTCAATGAAACCAATTTAAGAAATCTGGTAAGACCCAAATATCTGAATTAGACCCTGGTTAATGAGGACACTAGATATTTAAATTATCAGTTACAGGAAAAGAGAGATTTTTTTTTCTTACAGTGAGAAGGAAAAGACTTACTCATAGCTAAACAAATTTCTAAATGTTACATAATAGAATGCCTGAAAAACATAATAAACCTGCTAATCGATATATATAGAACTCCATACTCAACAAATCAAGGATAAACATTCTTACCTAGAACACATAGAATGTTAATAATATTGACCATAAGTGTGAGCATAGAATAGATGCCAACATTCATCTAAGAATATATATACAAATTATGTTCTCAAATAATAATATATAAATTCAATAAAATATAATAGAAATTTTAAAATACTTTTAACATTGCTGAAAGTGATATGTGACAAGAACATTTTTGTATATTGTATATGTCTCTTTGGGCCCATGTACAAGTGTGCAAATTTATCCAAGGTCAATACCTAAAGGCTGGAATTTCTAGGATGTAGGACATCTTCCTGCCCAGCTTTAAAGATAATTACCAAATTGTTTTCCAAGCCTGTTGTACCAACTTACACTCATTTGCAGTCTAAATGCAATGTTAATTACAATAAACTTATTCTCAAATTTTCTTCTGCATTGTAATGAAGTATTAGCAATAAAATAAGTTCCAAATTTATTCTACCATAAAAATCCTGAGTTAACCATTCTTATATAACATATTTTTAATCTTACCTACTTTTTATGATAAAAATTTATCATAAAAATTTATATAAAAATAGATAAGACTTTTGAATTGAAATGCTAGAATAAAGATATGCACATTTTAAACTTCATTATATAATGCCTCATGGCCTTTCAGAAAAATCCATGTGTAGATAAGTTTGCCACATAATGTTAATGCAGAATAGTATTAACTTTTTGTTGTTGTTGTTGATGTACTGGGGATTGAACCCAAAGGTTTGAGCTACAACCCTAACCTTATTTTATTTTTTTTATTTTGAGCTACAACCCAGGGTTATTTTGACTTTTAATTTGAAACAAGGTCTCACTCAGTTGCTAAGGGCCTAAGCTGCTGAGGCTATCCTCGAACCTAAGATCCTCTTATCACAGATATCCCATCTACTAGGATTACAGGCATGCTCCCACACATCCAGCTAGCATTAACTCTTCTATATTTGCCAATCTTATAGTTGAAAATGAATTTCATTGTTTCCATACTTACTTAATTTAATATCCAACTGGTTTGACCATCTTTTCATAAACTTACTGTTCATTTGCATTTGTTTTAGTACTTATAATTTAAATTATGAGTAATTGAAATCAACCTAAGAAAATATACAAAATAATCATTTAGAAAAATGTCAAATCCTGTCACTAGTCTTTATGTTTGTAAACCTTAAATTTATGTATAAATGTAGACATAAAGGTCTGATGCCATCAATACCATGGTAAGCTAAATAGCTGTGTTTTTTTGTTTTTTGTTTTTTGTTTTTTTTTTTGCAGCACTAGGGATTGAACCCAGGGGCATTCTACCTCCGAGCTACATCCCCAGCCCTATTTTTTATTCTTTATTTTGAAACCAGGTCTCACTAAGTTGCGGAGTGCCTCACTAGGTAGCTGAGGCTGGCCTCGAACCCGGATCCTCTGGTCTCAGCCTCCCGAAAGCTGGGATTACAAGCGTGCGCCACCACGCCCGGCTAAATAGCTGGTTTTTATTAGGATCTTGTCATGTGTGCTACATAATTGCCCTTACATACTTGGTTTATTCATTTATTTGTCTATTCACTCAATAGTTCTTACCTATGTCCTAGAGAGTAACTAATAGGTATGAAACAGTGAGTGAAACAATGTGTCAGGTGAGATGATGACAATAACCATTAAGCAAATAATTACAAAATATGGAGTGAAGCAAAAAGCAGTGTGCGCTAAAATTGAGAGTAACATCAGGATGTGTTCAAATAGAATAATGTAAGAGGGCTTCCTGAGGTGAAAGCATCCATCCAGAGCCCTGGTGCATGAGAAGAAACTGAAACCCTGGGGAGAAAAAGAGAGGGAAGAAAATATGCAAAGACCTCACTTAGGAAAATAAGTAACTGAAAGAAAGACCCTGTGCCTGGCATGAAGCGAGCAAGGCGAAAGGGATGTGAAGTCATGATGACCAGGTCAGCAGCAACCAGGCCACTGAGGGACTTGTGACCAAATGAGCAAGTGGCTACCTTCCTTGTGCCACGAGAAGTTTAGCTAAGAGTAAGAGAGAGGTGCCAGAGGTGGTCCTGACTTGCCAACGATCCACATCTTTAGCAACACATTTCTACTATTCTTCAGAAATTGAGTGTAAAATAAATTGTATTTTTTAGACTTCTATTAATCCAATGTAATTATACATCGTAGTGAATTCCAAAGTGAAACATTCATATATGCACACATCTTTTGATTTAAGATAGCTGAAAAATATGAAAAATTTGAACTTCCAGGAAAAAATGTATTTAATACCACTTGTCAAACTTATGTTTCTTCTTTTAAGTGCCAAAGAGAAAACTTTAATAGGATGTTCAAAATCACTGCTTTTTGTGAACACACACACACACACACACACACACACACACACACACACGCAGTCTATTCTTGGAACCAAGTTGCAGGAATAACATGATGTCCACCAGTGCATTTCAGGCATGGATTAAATTTACTGAACCATTTATAGGCGTACTCTCATTCAGTAGAAAGTCTGTCTGCAATCTGACAGCCTTGTTTGCATTCTAGTCATTTTGATGACAGTATCATCTTGCTTCATCTGCCTTTAGATGTTCTTAGAATCACAGTGAATGAGACCTCTCTAGGAGCTTTTCATTCCTATTTGATCCTCCCCCCAACACGACATCACATGCCAACTTCACCAAATTTCAGATTTCTCACCCATAAAGTGGGGGCAGCAATACCCTGTGCCGACCTCTCATGCCTACTCAAATAAAAGAAAATAACAAAATAGTGGGTGGTTATTACACTATCATAAAATAGGACACATCTGAGTCATACAGATTATAATGCATATTTGTAGAAAATGTACGTATGACTCATATAAATGGTTGTCTTTTTCTTAGTCTCCATGATCATGAACTTTGGGGTGGCATAAGCTCTAAACCAGCTAATTTGGAGTAACTCAATTTCTTCCAGTTTAAAACATCCTTTTTGTAGGACACTTCAACCTGGTTTTGGCAGAGTCACTCAAAGTAACTTTCTACCAGGCTCTCTCGCCTGAGTCCCTAGACAAGATGTGAGCACAGGGGAAGCTGACAGATCCTATGGCTTTATGGCAGGGCGCCTGGGTCAAACCAGCCCTTGCTTTTCTGCTGGCTCGCACTGACTCACAGCTGAAGGATTCTGTTTACAGAGCTCCATGTTGGTCCCTGTCCTGTCTACATCCGCTTAGGAAGTTCTGTAGCTGAAGGCCCACTAGTTTCTCCTCTCACTGTAGCCATGGTCCAGCAGTTCCCACCATGCACCGGAGCCCCACCTATCCCTCTCTCCCTTCAGACTGTCGGGGTCTTAGCCTTGGACTCTAGCGGGACCTGGCCAAGCTGTCCTCTCTGCAGCCTGTCAAGGCCCACTTCTTCCTGTGCAGCTAGAGCCACCTGTTCTACTCAGTGCCACCAAGAAGTGCCAAAGGACTGAAAGAAAGAGAGTGGAGCGCCTCTCTCTCTTCCTTGTCACCACACTTGCTGTGGCAGATCCTAATCAGCAAAGGGGTCTTTGCCAGACAGTCTCGATTCAAACTGCATGTTTCTGGTTTTCCAGATAACCTATCTTTTTTATACCATCTCTGTTTCTCTATTTCTTACTATGGGGGCCCAGGCAGAATACGGGTTGGTGGTGACAGCATGACTCTGAACAGCGCACCTCTTGTGTCGTACGGGGCGTGACACATTTGGCGCATGCGCATTGCATATAGTTCTGTTCGAAGGCTAAGCCAAGTGTAGCACGCAAGTGCAAAGTGTAGCACGCACGCGCATGCCCAAGCTGAGATGGTGCGTGCCATTTTGTGCAGAACCGTATATAAGGGACAGGTCTGCAGAATAAAGTTGGTGTCTGTTGTTTTTTTCTTCTGTGAATGGCAGCCCCTGACGCTCACCTTGAACTACAACAGGAAGATGGAGAATAAAAAATGCTTGCTGCTTCTCTTCCCTCTCTCAACCCTATTCTCCTTCTCGGAGCTGCTGTGATCTTCTTTACATGGCGTTTTCTTTCTTTCTTGGTTCTTCTGTGTGACAAACAAAGTTATGAACCTGCTGACCAATAAAGAGAAATATCTCTTTCAGTATCGTCTCCATTCCAGTCTTGTACATGTCTGCTTACACAATGCTGAGGTTCTCAAAAACCAGATTCTGCTGGGTGTGGTGGCGCACGCCTGTAGTTCTAGTACTTGGGAGGCTGACACAGGAGGATCGTAGGTTTGTGGCCAGCCTCAGCAATTTAAAGAGACCGTCAACAACTCTATTTCTAAGTAAAAATTAAAAAGTGCTGGAGGTATGCCTCTGAGACAGAATGCCCCTGGGCTCAATCCCCAGTACAAAAAACAAACAAACAAAAAACTCACTAATTCTACTATGTATCTATGTATCAACAGCACAAAATCCAGTGCTTTGTCTATAATTGACACTCATTGGAAGTTTGATGAATGAAGAAATGACTGAATATTAATTTATAAGTAAAAAATTAAACTGAAATGTTTTACCGAAATTAAACAGAGGCTTAGCTGGGACTAAGTCAAGCATCCTTTGCAGATAATGTGTTGCATTTTACCTTCTCTTCCTTAAGTTCCTGGCAATATAGACCCTAGATTTAAGATCAAAGCTAGGAAGGAAGGCAGGAAAAAATAATAAAATCTCTATCAAAGAAGAATCAAGGCTTATAAAAAGAATCCAAAGGCAAATTTTTCTTATAACTAAGCATGGTTATTTTTCTCTTTTCCACATAACATAAAATCAACCCCAATCCATAATTCTAAAATCACTACATAGGGAGCTAAAATAAAACGCCATATTTCTGCCATGATCAACTATTTGTAGTTGGGGGAAGGGTTAGAGCAAACATTCTTGCAGACCTTTTCCTGTTCAGGAGTATAGAAAATGAAGGCCATGTTGTCTTAATAATAATCTATGAAAGTTGTAACAGAATTAAAACCTGTTCACCTGGAAGGGAAATCCTTCCATCTCACTGATTTAAAATTAGTTGTTTATCAAAAAACAGTAACTATCTGGGCATGGTGGTGCACACTTGTAATCCCAGCATTTGGGAGGCTGAGACTGGAGGATCCAGATTCGCCACCAGCCTCAGCTACCTAGTGAGGCACTCTGCAACTTAGTGAGACCTTGTTTCAAAATAAAGAATAAAAAATAGGGATGGGGGGGGTGTAGCTCGGAGGTAGAATGCCCCTGAGTTCAATCCCCAGTACCGCAAAAAAAAAAAAAAAAGTAACTGATAGTCATTGATCTTTTTTCTCTCTAAAAGACAGACTGCCCTCAGAAATTAAATTCTATGGAAGATATGGCTAACTGCCCCACCAGTAGTAACCAGTAAGATGTTAAATTGCAGTGAGACTCACTGAAACATCTTTGTTGTTGTACTAGAGATTGAACCAATAGACATTCTACCTCTGAGCTACACCCCCCGGGGCCTTTTTATTTTTTTTTTTATTTTTATTTTTTTCAGTACTGGGGATTGAACTCAGGGGCATTCTACCTCCGAGCTACACCCCCAGCCCTATTTTTTATTCTTTATTTTGAAACCGGGTCTCACTAAGTTGTGGGGTGCCTCACTAGGTAGCTGAGGCTGGCCGCGAACCCGGATCCTCCGGTCTCAGCCTCCCGAATGCTGGGATTACAAGCGTGCGCCACCACGCCCGGCTTATTTTTTGTTTTGAAACAGGGTTTTGCCAAGTCGCTGACACTCTCACTAAGTTGCTGAGGCTGACCTGGAACCTGTGAACCTCCTGTCTCAGCCTCCCAAGTACTGGGATGATAGGCATGCACTGCCACACCTGGCTCAACTACAGCCTCTTGATAAATACATACCAAAGGAATCGGGGGAATAAGTTTTACAAGTCGGGCAGGTTATTTTCTTAATGAACAGCAGTAGCACTATTCTCAGGAAACATACCACCAAGGGAGGTGAGATTTTTTAGACCTATTTGTTGATATTTCTAAAGTGGATTTAAGCAATCCTGCTTTGGAACAGCCAGTGCTATAGCAGACCAAAGCATCAGATAGGATATTAGTAGGGCAAATGTGTTTCAAGAATGGAGGTCTCATGAAGAATGCAATGATTAAGAAAGAAAAGGAAGTCCATTCATCCTCTTTGCTTCTGTCTTCCCAGTTTACCTTGTTCTCATCACTTTCTACGTCAGTAATTTTCTTTTTTTTGGGGGGGGAGGGGTGGCTGAGTTGAAGTGACATGTTTGCTGCTGAGGCTGTCTGGGCTCTGATCTCTTAAAATAGTCCCAAGCAGGAGCACGAAGCAACGAAGTACTCATGCACAATGACATCATTCTGAAGTATCTAACATTGTCACCAGCATTGTTTCCCTCCACAGAGAATGACAGCTACAGATAGTGACGGAGTACATGTGCATGTGTCCTGTGAGGGAGAGAAAAACACTTGTAAAATTCTTAGAAGCTGAAAATGCATCTGTGAATAGGCCTTTATGTTGGATATTTATGGGGAATGGGGTTTGTTTTCTGATTCTGTTTCAACTTTTAAGGAGCACCGTTAATGTGATTAATTAGCAAGAATTTATTGACTTGAAAAATCTCAACAGCCAAATATATATGATTTTTTTTAAAATATATTTTTTCAGGTGAAACTATAAACTGAGAGCCTAATTAAGACCTGCTGTTTCCTGAAATTTTGTGTGCACAGCCCAGGGAAGGAGCATTGCTTGGAGCTTTGCTGAAGGGGGACGTGTAATCTTAAGAGAAAATCCCAGCATTCTGGTCACTTCTTTCAAACATAGTCCTTGCTCAGGAACCACAGTGGATTTATGTCCATGGTAAACACGCAAGCCCGCTATTGGAGCTGGATGAGGGAAAACTCAAGTCAGCACGCCCGTCACTGCATTTGGGCTTTGGCTGCTCCTGGCCAATATTTCCAAATTTATGCTGAAATGGCGTGATGGATCATGCAATTTTAGTCTTTTGACATTTTCTTACGTGTTCCCTTCCCACTGCTTTGCTGAGGATGAAAGTCGCTCTTTCTTACAAGAGAGTGCCACGCAGCTTGTCAGAAATATAATACAAAAATATTCAGTGTAAAAAAAAAAATGAACTTTTGATGAGGCTGCAAAATGCCTGAATTGAGCTGGTTTCTGACTTGTGTCTGCTTTATCTGCTTTCATCAAGAAAATCAATTTTCTTTTCCTACCATTGCCTTTTCATTCGGTAGCTCCTATGAAGACTTTAAACAGGCAAGAATTAAAGGCATCTATATATTTCTGAAATCTGCCAGGGTTTTATTAGTTTAGTAATATATTTACTTGGCTTATCCCCAAATGTTACAATCCAGTGGTGGTAAACCTCTGAAGTCAGAACTGCTTCAAAATAATCCATGTTTTTAGTCACTTGAAGGAAGTTTTCTGCTAGTGCCTCAGGTAGAAACTATGAACGACTTACAACTTGAGAACAGAAACCAATTTCGGGGTCATCATTCAGCTAAGCATTTTGAACTGATGTCTTTGTTAACTTTATTAAAATTGTAAGGAGTGAAAAAAGTCATAGAATTTACATGTATACATATATGTATAAATGTATAATTCACATAAAACATTGTGTGCATGTTTCTTAAGAACCATATAGTGAAAAGAAAACTTGTCCAGTTTGCAAATCTGAACCAAGAAACAAGATATTTCCTTTAGATAATGCATACATAGTGGGTCATAAGGGATCAATGCACAATTTATAGTCCCCATGGATAATTCTGTAGCCTGTAAGCCCAACAGACCCAAAACACTACTCATAGATAACATCCAAAACAAAAGCCCCCTTTTTCACTTCTTGGGGAGAACCTCATTATGTGCCTTCCCAAAGCTGGAAGGGGACAGAGGCTCCTCTTCCCTTTTATAATTTGTGTGTGTGTGTGTGTGTGTGTGTGTGTGTGTGTGTGTGTGTGTGTGTGTGTTACTGGTGATTGAATGCAGGGGCATTCTGAGCTATACCCCCAGGCCTATTTTATTTTTTTATTTGAAACAGGGTCTCACTAAGTCGTGGAGGGCCTCGCTAAGTTGCTGAGGCTGTCTGTGAACCTGTGAAACTCCTGTCTCAGCCTCCCCCGTACTGGGCTTATAGCACATCCGGCTCCCTTTTATAATTTTTTATAGTGTATATTTGTCCAGCAACTTATTGCCTCCGAGAATGTCTTGGCTGTTTCTTGTGGGCATTCTCTTGCCTAGTTAGTGACCCAGAGATAGGCTCAGACTTGGTCCCCTTCTCTGACAGAAAAAAAAAAAAAAAAAAAAGGTTCTGTCCCCTGGCTCCACCTTGCTGCATTCCTGTCTCCTCCTCGAGCGGGGCCAGGCCCTTCTCTGGAGCTCAGAGCCTTGGGCCACACAAGGGCACAGCAGCCACATCGGAGCTGCTCCTGGCACCAAGGAAAATGATTTGCCCTGAGAGGCAAACACAGCCCAGGCAGTGTCCAGGATATCAATCCCTCTCTTCTCTGTTATAAAAGGCCCTATTGTAGGCACACAAATCATTCCGAGATGGCATGTACAATGTCTAATCACTTAATAGCCACTGAGCACCCATTGGGTATGGGCCCCAAACTAGACGCTGTCTGTCACCTATTCACTGGAGTAAGTCAGAGCCAAATATGACAGAGATTTATATTCCTCTCCTGTTTGCGCCTATAGCAACAGGGCAAACATACATCCTTTGAACAAGTAGACAATTGCAGCCATAACAATAGAGATGAGGTCTTTTCTTTTCTTTCTTTCTTTTTTCTTCCTTTCTTCCTCTTTTTAAATCTCTAAGTGCAAGGTAAGGGGTAAAATACAAGCTTGGAAAGCTTGGACTTCACACTGACCTGCTGTGGAGTTCTGCTTCTATCACTATTCAGCTGTGTGGCCCCAGGGAGATTACTGAATCTTTCTAAAATTCTCTTTCCCAGCCACAGAATGAAAGCGACAATATCCACGCCCTAAGTTCTGGAAAGAAGTCTTATGTAGTAGGCACTCGGTATCAGCTCCCTTCCCACTTCTAGAATTCTAAACACTTGTTAGATACCTTAGATACCATGTCTTCACCGGTCCTTACACACATCTTGCTTGTGTACATTTTAATTTCACAGGCAAGGTTTTTGGCCTTTGGATTTCTTTTTATTTCCTTCTTAGAAATGTGATTGAAAAGATACACTTGTTTTCTCCAATTACCTTAGCTCTGCCCCTGGGCAAGTTTTTACAAAATACCTGAAGCTATTAAAAGGGTTAATTTTCTCCCAGGGTTCCAGATGTCTTCAGCACCTCGACTTTGGTAATCTACTAAGAACAGTAAGTCTTTTTAATGAAAGTGAAAGGTATGCATTGTACTTCAATATGGAACTTTTTCGCCCCTGAAGAAACTGCCTCTGGGACGCAATCCCGCCATTTTAGACAGGGTGAGATATGTTTTTGCTCGGCTGTACCCTTTTTCTGCACATTTTCAAGCGACTGCAGTTGGTATCCAAGCAGTTAAAACTACATCAGCACTAATAGCTATGAGCTCATCTTGTATAAAGACATTTTTAGTTAAACACCACAATCTTGGGTGGGGGGGTAGCGTGCTTAACCAGGCTGGCTTGGAATAGCTCACAATATGACGCATACCGCAGGAAATCGAGTGGTATGAGGCACCTACAAAATATTTTTCAAACAAGTCATTGACGCTGTAAGCCCCATGCCTCAGCTTTAGGAAGTCACTTATTAAGAATCAACACCAGCCGTGCCAAGCTAAGCTTTTGCTCTTGGTGATTTTCCAATTGAATATTCAGGGCCCTGTCTCAGTCTTGTTTTCAGGGAAGTACATGCCTGGAATGTTAGCAAGCTATTTGCTGGAAAAAATGCCCACAACAGGCCCAATGTTGATCGCATTAATGCGTTTGAGTGGGTATAGAGTGCAATGATTGAAAATGCTTCCAGATCCCCGTTACTGGGGACAAAGCAGGCTCTGTTCTCTGATCTGATGGTCATTTTTTTTTTTTTTTTCCAGCGGAGGATGTGGCGCAGGAAGAGGGAAGAGTGCCAATCTCTGTCTAATGGTTCCAAATAGGGCCTGGGCCTAGCTCTTTGGATGCGGATGAGTGGGAAATGAAACACAGATGGGTCAGCTGGGTAAGGAGCGGGGGATTACAGGTCAGGCCAAAGAGTTGGAATAAATTAAGTGCTTATGAGGTACAGAATGGCACATTGTTTCAGTGAATGGACAGGGAAAAAACATTCTGCCATTGTTTGGACCCGGTGAGCTAACCCAGTGCTCCCCCTCCCAGACCAACATGGGCGGCATAGATGATCCTCCTCCTCCTCCTCCTCCTCCTCCTCCTCCTCCTCCTCAGATGCGTGTGAGCAACGAACCGAAATGTGGCCAGTGGATGCCTGAGACATTCTCCTCCACCCCAAGGAGGCCGATTTTGTTTTATTACACGTGAGATGTAATTTATTGGGAGAAATGTTTGGGTTCATGTGTCAGATCATAGAGAGTCAGATTTGGGGTTCCCCAGGGATCTCTGAGGAGAAGGTGAGTAACCACAAATGAATACAGCAGGGAAATAGAGTGACAACAGAAATGTTTCATTGTGCCTGGAATATTGAACCAATTTCCCCCTTTTTAGCCTTTTAGACCTTTACTCACAAATCAAAGAGTAGCTTAAGAAAATTCAGCAGAACCCTACAGTGCCTGATACCAACAACATAAAAGTGGAATTCAATATATTCTTCTTTCTTTTTAGGTGTCTTCTCACTATAGGAAATGATGGTTACAAAGATGGCTTTTTGAGAAATACTTAAAATTATAAAAACAAGCCAGGCCTGGTGGTGCACGCCTGTAATCCTAGTACTTGGGAGGCTAAGGCAGGAGGATGACAGGTTTGAGGACAGTCTCAGCAATGTAGGATGACCCTATTTCAAAATAAAAAATAACATAGGGCTGGAGCTATTGCGTGAGGGTACAATTCCCCTGGGTTCAATCCCCCGTACCACACACAAAAAATTATAAGATAAATTAAATTAAAACAATTAGATAACTAAAAGAAACAAAGCACTGATGACATTCTGTTCATGACAATGGAACTGTCTATTCTGTGTGTTCTAGAGTTAAAGAAACACAACTGTACATATGCCTGATTATTTCTTATTAGGTCATCATAGGATAGGCTGGATAAATTATGTTTTCTTGAGGGCACAAAACCAATAAGATGTTAAGACCAGAAAGTATCACATTAAAAAAAAGAGAGAAAGAGCACTAAAATTTCAGTTGCCAACAAAATTAGAAAGTTCCAAGGCTTAGAATCAATGGCTTATTTTTTAGTATGACAGAAATTATTTTCAGAAGCTTATTTTCATAACAGCCATGTTTCCATTTTGTGGACTTGACCTTTACCAGAATATCCCACAGGCAGAGCTGGAGACAGTGGTTCCTACAGTCTCCATGGGGATCCTCATGCTCCTAGTATTAAGAGCTTCTTGGCTTATCCATCCCCACATTGCAACTCCCAGGCTGCAGAGAGATCATTCCAAGCAATCAATGCAGAATGTCTCAATGTAGCATATCTTTAAGAGGCTGGTGATTTTTATTGTTATTAAATTTGTAAGTTGGTTCAGCAAATGATACCAATTATAAATTATATGTACCAATGTCACCTTCTTTCCCACTGTTTAAAGCTATTTCAAAACTAATTGCTGCATCACTTGTATTTTTTTTTTTTTTTTTTTTTTTTTTTTTTTTTTTTGTTGTTGACACTGGGAATGGAGCCCAGGGGCATTCTACCTCCTAGCTATATCCCCAGACCTATTTTATTCTTTTATGTGGCAATTGGGTCTCACTAAGTTGCAGATGACCTCACTAAGTTGCTGAGACTGGCTGTGAACCTGGGATCCTCTTGTCTCAGCCTCCCAAGTACTAAGATTACAAGCACATGCCGCCATGCCCAGCATTACTTGTAACTTATATATCTTACCTTTTCCTCCTAATCGTCTCCCCTCTACAATTTTATTATGCTATGCTCTGAGTCTTGGAAAGAAATCCCAAGAATAAATAACCAATTCATAAAACCAATGTGAAAAATGACCATGATACAAGCATCAGTTTTAAGAGTTGGAGAAGAAAAAATGACCACAGAGACATTTCTACCTTATGGGGGAACAAAAACATAAAACTGTTATTCATGGATAAAAGGACACATACCCATCAGAAACTAATATCCAGTTGTGGATATTTGCTGTTTCCTTTCCAATAAAACAGAGAATTTTTTTTTCAGTCTCTTTTTCTCTCTTGAATTAAAAAAAATATTGGTGGTGGAATCTGAAGGCAAAAGTTATTTTGATAATGCTTAACTGACTACATGTTAAGCATCAAAGTGAAGATTTGCTGCTTAACTACAAATTGAAGAACAATTTGTTTTGGAAAAAAATACAAGTAGCAGGACCCTGCTCCAGAGAGATGGCTATTCCACCTGGAATACACTTGCAGGCAGTTGTCAGAAGATGGTGTTGGGGTGAAAAGGTTATCATACTTGGCTTTCTGGGCTAGACTCCAAAGCCAGTAGAGAGGGAAGTGAGTAGCAGGACAGTCTTGCCTGTGCCTTTCAGGGCATCTAGACTTCTGGCCAGGGGTTACTAGTAAACAGAAAGTGGGCTTGAGGTAGAAATGGCCAGTCAAACCTCTGAGCAGAAGCCTAATGCAGGAAGAGGATGTTCCCATGATAAACATACTTCAGTTGGAAAAGCAGGGAGGTGACGGTGAGACTACTGTCACCATCAGCCAGTATTTTCTCTTTGCCACCATGTCTGAACGCTCACTCTCACAAGGTCCATCTTCTGTAGAACACGGACCAGGTTTACCAGGTTGGAGGAAACGCTAGCACAGCACAGCTTTCGCACACAGTGGAAGGAATCTAACATCCACACTGCCCCAACTCTGCAATTACCACAGTACAGTAGACAACAATTAGGAAAAAAAATCTCTTAAAGAGTTTTATATTTTATATGCTCCAGACCCCACAAAACCTGAGTCCACTCCTGGGATTAAAGTTTATGAGGTGGGACTATAGAAAAAGTTTTTGGAGAGGGAAGGGAAGTACGTACTTGGTTTCTTGATATGTCTGGCGTGTGGCCCTGTTGAACTCAGCCAAAGGTGTCCATTTGGTAGCTAAATACACGCTTGGTCTGGAAAATAGAACTGAAAACCAATTCTCCTGCTTCTTGGTTTGTCACTGTTGTCTTATCTCACATGACTTATATTTAACAAAGGTCCAGTATGGAAACATTTTACCCGATATAGGCAGTGAGCTGACCATCTCCCAATCTTCAATATTTCTTTTTGGTCTTTTTTTGTGTGGGTCTGTGTGTTTTGTTTTGTTTGGGTGCTGGGGATTGAACCTAGGGGCATTCTACTTCTGAGCTATACCCCCAGATCTGTTTTATTTTTTTATTTTGAAACAGGGTCTCACTAAATTGCTGAGGCTGTCCTTGAATCTGCAACCCTCCTGTCTCAGCCTCCCAAGTACTTGGATTACAGATCGTGTATCATCACACCTGGCTCATTTTTGTGTTTTTTCAAAACATACAATGCAAACAGAAATGTCAGGGCTCAGGGTTGCACTGCAGGAATTTTCTTTCCATCAATAACTTCAGAAGTAAGGAAGGAAATATTGTCTGCTTATCTGCAAAGCACATTCTTCCTGTCATTTTTGAGTCATGGGGACAGATTAATGCTCCTCCAACACACTTCCCTCTTGACACTCTCATAAACAACGACAGGTGTGCACAAGGCAGCTGACTAGGGTGGGATGTGTCCTTTTGACATGAAACCCAGCAAAGCTATCTGGACTATAAAAGGGTCGTCACCCCCAGCAGAGGTGCTTAGCGAGGTTTAGGAGACAATAATGCTTTGTCCAATGGGGCCTAGAAGAAGGATACATTACTCTCCTTCCAGGGGAGGCTCTGACATTACTATTCTTATAATGGTTCCTTGGTAATAAGTACAAGGGGAAAAAAAAAAACTATCATCCTGAAGATAAAAGTGAATGAACACATGCTACATGGTAGAGATTAAACTTAAATGAAGAACTTCTGCAACCCCGTCAGCCAGGCCAATAATATAACCCATAGACCATTTCACCTCCATGGAGTCACTTTACAGGACTCGGGTGTTTGCTGCATGCTCAATTAAAATCCTACTCTGGTGGGAAAAACCAGATTTCCAAATGGTGACTTTATTGATTCAATAAAATTTAAGAAATTCTGCTTATGGAAAAACTCATTAACCAAAACTAATAAATAAGAGTTTACCCTGCAGTCTGGTTCCTCTTTATTTGACAGAATTAAAAATCACTCTGGAACAAGTTAGTTCATTTTTCACTTGTTAATGGAGCTTAATAGTTTAGTGAAACTCCCTTTCTGTCTTAAGCTTGTGAACTCTTCTTTCTTTCTGGCGGCTCTTGCATTCTGTCACTCTTAGCTTTACAAAGTGCATATTTACAAAGAAGTTTATGAAGGAGTTTAGCAAAAATAAAGAACACAGAGAAAGGGAGATGAAATCAGAACATTTTACTTGGGCTGATGCAATGACCTAAGGCTTGGCCCAGGCTTTGGGGATGGGCAGCAGGTTGCAAATGCTGTCAGAGGCACAGCCTCAAGTGCGATGTCCACATGAAGGATGATTTGATTATTGAATACATGTCGCAGCAGATTTCCACTTCTCTTCACCATTTGTAGACATTGCAAAGAGCCAGCCAGACATGGTGGTGCATGCCCATAATCCCAGTACTTGGGAGGCTGAGACAGGAGGATTGCAGGTTTGAGGCCAGCTTCAATGATTTAGCAAGGCCCTCAGCAACTTAAGTAAGACCTTGTTTCAAAATAAAATAAGACTGGAGGTATATAGCTCAGAAGTATAAATCCCCTGGGTTTAATCCCCAGTACCACAGGAAAGAAGGAAGGAAGGAAGGAAGGAAGGAAGGAAGGAAGGAAGGAAGGAAGGAAGGAAGGAAGGAAGGAAGGAAGGAAGGAAGGAAGGAAGCGATTTTTCCTTTGAAATGGTATTACTCTATGAATGTTTGTTTGCTTCTTCTCAGCAGAACACTGAGTATGTCAGTCCAAGAAGTAGAGAGATGAGCAGTGCTGCTCAGAAGCTGAGGCAGTTGAAAGGGTGATGTGGGGATATGTTTGTCAAAGGACATATCGTTACAGTTAGGAGGAACAAATTCAAGAGGTCTACTGTACACCAAGGGGACTATCATGACTATCATTAGTGACAATGTATTGTACTTTTGAAAACTGCAAAGAGTGGGTGTTAAGTGCTCTTACCACAAAAATAACTGTGTGAGGTCATGCACAAATTAGGTTTCACAATGAACATATACTTCCAAATGTAATGTAGGCAATGAATATGCACATTTTCTGTCAATTTTTTTATTATAATGAATTTTAACGTAGCTCTGACTGGGTTAGGGTGTGTTATAATCTTTAGAATAAAGTGCAGATCTCCAGGCCTAAGACCAGAGCTTGTCAACATGCTTTGGTCACTCTCCAGCTTCCCCTTCAGCCACTGGGTTGGTGCTCCATCTGCACTGGTCCTGGGTGCGGAAGTCACAGTACAAGTCACCTGAAATTCTCCTGCTTCTCTCCAAACCTAGTAACTGAGGCATGAGAAAGCCTGAGTTGTAAGATACCATGTGATTTTATTTTACATCACTCTATGGGGTTTTTAATTTTTTATTTTTCCCATATTAAATGAATTGCCGATTGAAAAGACAATTAGATTTTAAATAAAATAAATGGAGGTAGCAGAATAATTGTGTTGGGACTTTCAGGTGAAGAACCCAGAGTTGTCATTCAGTTTTCTTACATGCTAGAAACAAATCGAAATATTTATCTATGTAGTATTGGGTGCTAAA